>CBVK0100032578.1:0-10371 GCA_900067695.1 Picea abies | reverse complement strand
GAGGAGAATGAGAAGCATTTAAGAATGGTGCTAAAGGTTTTAAGGGAGCATAAATTGTATGCCAAGTTAAGTAAGTGCATCTTTTATCAAAATAAGATTCACTACTTAGGGAATATTATTTAACTTATGGGATAACAGTTGATCCCAAGAAGATAAAGGCCATTAGAGGATGGCCAGTGCCAAGAAATGTGACATAGGTCAAATCGTTTATGGGTCTTGTGGGTTATTACCAAAGATTCATAAAAGGGTTTTCAAATATTGCAATCCAAATCACTTCTTTGCAAAAGAAGGGAGTGAAATTTGAATGGAATTCCAAGTGTGAAGAACGTTTTCAGTAGTTGAAAGATATTTTGACAAGTGTGCCCAGATCAAATATTGCAATCTATATGAAGACTTTGTAGTGTGCATGGATGCATTCAAGGAAGGGATCGATGGAGTCCTCAATAAAAAATATTATGTGGTATGTTATTCGTCCCGAAAATTAAAAGAGCATGAGAGAAATTATGCTACACATGATCTATAGTTAGCAACTATTGTACATCCATTAAAATTTTAGATACATTACCTCATGGGGAGGATATTTGAGCTAAGGATAGACCATTGTGGTCTGAAACATTTATTTGGACAACCGACATTAAATTCCAGGAAAATTAGATGGATGGAATTTCTTAGTAAGTATGAATTTGAAATTAAACACATCATAGATGGATGGAATTTCTTAGTAAGTATGAATTTGAAATTAAACACATCAGAGGAAAATAAAATCAGGTAGCTAATGCACTCAGTAGAAGAGTTCATGAAACACATATTTAATCCATATGCATGTGCAATACATATTTAAAAGATACAATTCTCGAAGCAACAAATTCAGGTCGACATTATTTACAAATAAAGGAAAACTTACAATAAGGCAATTTACAACAAAAATTTAAAAATTATGAATTGAAAGAGGATGTAATCCTATTGTATAGAGGCAAGGTGTATGTGTCGATTTCCATGGAGATGAAAAATATAGTGCTGAGATAAATGCACAATGCACCATATGTTGGGCACCCAGGTTATCATAAATCCATTACAGCTATAAGGATCCAATACTTTTGGCCGAGAATGAAGAAATAAGTGGCTAACTAGATAGCTCAACCTCTAGGGTGGTAGAAGGAAAATACAGAGCATAGACATCCAACGGGGCTATTACAACCATTACCCATTATAGAATGGAAGTGTGAAGTGGTCAATATAGATTTTATTACAAAGCTACACAGAACCATGAAGCATCATGATTCNNNAAGCTTCCTAGAATAGTGAAGTAGCATGATTCCATCATGGTGGTGGTGGACAAATTGACTAAGGCAACATATTTTATTCCTGTGAATACAACACACAAGCAAACAAACATTGAAAATATCTACATGAAAGAAGTTTCCAAGCTACATGGAGTGCCCTAGGAAATAGTTTCATACATATATTCCAATTTTACATCCAATTTCTGGTAAGGTTTTTTCAAAGGTTTTGGAACAAATTTAAATCTCATCACAATGGATCACCCAAAGTCTAATGGGCATACAAAGAGGACAAATAAGATAATTGAAGACATGCTCATGATGTATGTGATGGACCAACCATTGAAGTGGGAAGAGTACATCCACTTGGTAGATTTGGATTACAATAATGGGTATCGAGTTGTTAAATCCTAGGTCTTCACCTTTTCCATATGTTCCTCCAATCATCCCATCCATTTGTCAACCTAGTTTCTACTTAGTTTTTCTTCATAGTGTGTTGAATCATTTCAATTTGTTTTTATCTTCCTATTTTCTTTTCATCATTTCCTTACTCTTTATAAGGTTAATAAAAGTAATGATTTGAATTGAGTAAGTCACATCACCATGGTTATGTCACTGTTGGGTTGCAAACAAGTTAACTTAGGCCTATTGATGCAAAAATATACTAATTGCAAGAATGCCCCCATTATTGCAAACAACATAACATACACTATTTTACGAGTTTTAACATCCTAACAATATTTAAAATTTTAAATAACATTGTGTTGGCATTTCACATGCATTTTCATTTCCCTGTGCACTCGAGATCGTGCACATTTCCACCAGTTCAGTCATCATTACAAGTTTCATGTTAATATCATGCATGTTTGTGCCTCAAGTTATTATTATTGTTGGGTTGTGTGTGGTTATTATTACAGGTGGTAAGTAAGCTTGAAAAATGCATACATTTGACCACCACTCTTAGTAGGAGAAACTAGAACACAATGGTGTCACCCCGAGAGCATTGGCAATTGAACAAAAAAATCCAATAGGGATCGAACTATTCGAATCAATACCAGAAATAAGAGATATATTTATCGGAGGATAATGGTTTGACTTTATATGCATCTTCAACGGACATCACACAGGAGTGGCCCTAATCTTCATGCAGAACATCGATGGGTTTTAGACTCAAATCAGGGACAACACCATTCAAATTACAGAGCACTTCATCGCTGTATCGTGCACTCTCTCGATTAGTGGTGAGAGATGGTTTAAAAAGGGAAAAATTCCAGCCGAAGTTTGCAATAAATTTCTGGTGGAAGAACACCAAAACCCTGATTGGATCTAGGGAATTTCAATCATATGGATTAAAGAAGAGTGGAGGGACATTCTCACTATAGTTCAAAGGTATATCATGGGAGAAGGTAGATTCTCAATCGTTCACTGTTATCACATTATATTCCTCATGCACTTAAATGGTGACAATGAACTAAACCTCCCCTTCTATTTTCTTAAGAGCCTAACTAAAATGTCTAAGAGAATCCATAATTACCTAGAATCTACGCATAAAATCTTGTATCACGAGGGGTTCATTAAAATACTGGTTCTCTTTGATTTAATAGAAACATAAATTCCCTAGAAGTATTTTATGGAGTCTTTAGGGTTACAGGAGGAAGGACAGGAAGTTGATCCATGACCAAAAGAACATTAGGGTTACAGGAGGAAGGACAGGAAGTTGATCCATGACCAAAAGAACAAAGGGACGAAGCTAACCTATATGCTAGGGTTTTTCCTGAACCTGGGTGTTCATCGAAAGATACCTAGCAAGTCAAAATGAAGACCACACCTAAAAAAGGGGGAACCCAATCTAAGAAATAAAGATCAGTTATTCCACCAAAAGAGGAAATCCCTCGAAGACAATTAAGGTCCTCTACAACAAAATAGAGGGAGAGGGAAAGTGTCAAAGTGTATGTCATGAACTATATCATACAGAGAGAAGAAAAATCTAGCCCCGCAGGCCCATTGTCACCTGAAAATTTTGAGGATAAAAATATGCCCACTACCATGCAACAAGACAAAACTCCCATGTCATGAACTATATCATACAGAGAGAAGAAAAATCTAGCCCCGCAGGCCCATTGTCACCTGAAAATTTTGAGGATAAAAATATGCCCACTACCATGCAACAAGACAAAACTCCCAAGTAAAACACACGCAGACAAAGGAGAACTAAAACAACCAATCCTGATATTGTTGCAACAAAATTTGTGACAGTAGACACCCTGATTAAGGAATCCCCTAAGGCCAAACAAAGTAAAAAGAGAAAGGTGAGGCAAGCCCCTAGAATACCAAGCAAACCCAACAAAAAAACTAGGCTCACTAACCAGTTGAGGTTGAATTACAAGGAATTATTGATCCATCCTTAAAAGAACAAAATCCCATAGTGATTTATGATCAAGATACAAATGAAGACCTCTCTGAATATGCCAATATGGAGTAGATGGATATACATGCATTGAAAGGGGTGAAAGGGGATAAGGAAAGGAAGAAATGCAATGAAAGGGAGACCTCAGGTGTCAAATATGCTACTATAAAAACAAAGTACACTACAAATCTTGAGTCAGAACAAAATGTGATGGGATTTCTTCTAGACACTGAGCAGGATTCTGATGACATAAATCCATATGCAGAGCTGACCTATGAGCAGGTTCCACAAGATTTCAAACCAAATATCAAAGGAAAAATGGTAATGGTGTAGGAATCTATGAGAAACACCACTGATAAAAAATCTAAGAAAGCACCCAAATATGAAATGAGACCAAGATTTCCATTGACCTAAATAAACCTGTTGCAAAAGAAGAGCAGGGGATGAAGAATGGAATCAAAGTAAAGACATTAATCAAGACAAAAGTTGAAGCTGACAGGGAGATGGATGAAAACCACCAGTTGTAAGCTCTCAAGAAACAAAAGGATGACACAAGGCAACAAATACAAAATATGGAGCAACAAAACCAGGCCCTTGACCTGCAATACACAAAGATGTAGAAAAAGTATCAGAAGATGAAAAATAAGCATAAGAAAACATGCATGTTCTTAAAGGAGATAATCTAAGTGTCTACTGCTATCAAAGGGTAAACAAAATTGAGATCTGTTCCAGCTTAGTCTACAAATACTCACGGTTTGTCTCTAGTTTTTGTTTTACTTGGGCATCCATGCAAAGTCAACTGCCAACTACAACTTATAAAGACTTTTTTCTATGCATTTGTTTTACTTCAGTTATCAACAATAAGTTCTAGTTGCACTGATATAATTTTGTTTGGGTTTAGTTAGAGGTACTGATGCCACTTGAAATAAGTTGCTATTTTTGATAAGAATAATGTTTTTGAGGTCGAATTGATGAGGATTTATGAACGACACTTCAACTCAACTCCACTCAGTTTAAACAAATGTTTACAAAATGTAATTAGGTAGTAACAATGAAGTTGTATCTAGAGGATCTTATTGTGATGTAAAGTTGAAATTTATAGTTTAGATCCTAGATAGGTAATCAAACCCTCTCTGGTGGGAGATAAATAGATGGATCTTTGAATGTAAAGGGGTTCAGTTTTTGGTGAGATCAAGCATCAGGATTTTGGCTGGGCCTTGAAACATAACACTGTTAAGTTTCCCACCGGGTGAATATAATTTTTGGTGATAGATTATGTTTTCTCAAATCTTTTGTGTCTTCTTCTCTTATCTAGATGCAAATTGAAATGAATGCAAAGTGTTGTTTCTTTTCCTTTCAACTATTGTCTCAATGAACCGTTTATTGTCATGCAACTTGATCTCAACTATTGTTTCAGTGAATAGTTTATTGTAATACAACTTGTTTGGATGATTTGTGTCCAGGTACATGTTTTGGATATGAAATATTATTTGAAGTTTGAAATTTCATACAACAAGTGACAAATTGTATGCTTGTTTGTGTTTCCTTTGTTTTATATCCATATATTTATTTGCTTACCAAAATGAATTCCATTAGCTAAGGGAAACCTTATAGTGATATTAGTGAACAATCCAACTAGGTCTCTTCCCTTGAAAACCTATCTATCAACTGACCATTCAAAAAAAACAAAATTAATTCATAAAAACCAATCATTCCAACACTTGAGGTGGCCTAGCTCTTCCCTTTAGCAGTCAGGTGCATACCTTAGGACCAACATCTTCTGGTGCCATTGTCCGGGAACAAAGTATATTTTCCTGGGAGAATGAAAATGATCAGATATGATCTTTTATGGTGAACAAAGATCATGAACAAAAATGACTACCATCTTTCACCTGGCAACTCCATTGAATGAAAATCTATTAAGGAATTCTGGCTCCCAAGAGGGGATCTAGGAAATCAAATCCTAGGCATACTAAAGCCTCAAAAGTCAACCTTGACTTGAATGGTGACACACCAAATTATGATCCAAATATGAAACTAAGGAATTCTACAATTTCTCAGAGAAACCCATTTCCATCCAAAGGCAAGTCTACATCTAAAAACGTTTCCCCTGTCCTCAACAAAAAATAGCTTGAGATTGTTATTTTTGAAAGATCCCTTGTAATTATCCCTTAGACATATCCTGTATAAACTTATACCTCATCTTCTTCTCAAGAAACTACACCTACATCTCCTCCTCAACCTCAAAGCCTAGTTGTCCCAAACATGGCTTTCAATAGGATGAAATCCATCATTACATCCAGGTATGCACCTTTGGTGCTGCCTCAAAAATTAAATGCATTTCCAATTGGTGACTATATGGAATATCTTCCCAGATACAATGGTGAGGGAGATGTGACTACTAAGGAACATCTAGTAGCATTTTAAAGCTTTGCAGACAATTTTAACATTGAAAATGCAGATGTATGGATGATGTTGTTTGTGCAAATCCTGGATGGAGAGGTACAACAGTGGTTTCATGGTGTAACCCCAACTTCTATCACATGTATTGATGCATTGGATGAGGCCTTTCTAGAACAATGGGGAGACATGAGAGATTACTTGTACTACATCACTGAGTTTGGGGCTATAATAAGGAAGAATGGTGAGTCTGTATTGGACTTCACTAAGAGGTTCAATAAAATGTATAACAAGATCCATGAGGAGATCAAGACAACTGAAGCCTCAACTAAAAACACTTTTTCAAATGAATTTGATGCATAATTTTCTCTTTTTTTGAGGGAGAGGAGGTCCACCACTTTGTTGTCTATGCAAGAGGAATCCATTGAGGTTGAGTCTAACATCCTAGCATAAAAAAAATTGAAGAACAAATAATATAGGGACAAAAATAAGAAGAAGGAAGAGATTCCCTCTTCTTCCAACTGAGCATAATCTGGCCCAAATATAGATGAGGTGACTCAAACCTTGAAATAATTGACTTCATAAATAGCTAAACTGAAATGGGAAGCTAAGAAACCAAAAAGACCAGATCAAGATGTTGTAAATAGAAACACCAATCAGTTTAGAAGGCCTAATAATGCCCCTCAAATCATGCAGAGGGAGAGGAGAAATGTTGAAGATCAGAGAGTTGTTCCCCCTTTCAAGAACAATGAACTTGAGGAGATGGATGAGAGTAATGGCACTGGGGATGATTCTGCTGTACATTTTGATGAAACTACCTCTATCCTAGTCATCTAACACAAAGGACTATGAAATTCTTAGTTGTCAAACCGGTTTGATGATGATGTAAAGGGAGAAGATATATTTCAAATATATCCCAAAAATAAGTATGATTTAAGGCCTAGGCCAGGGGGTCCAAAAACAAATGCACCTATTATCAATAAAAAATCAGATCTTCCTCCCAAGAAAAGAAAAAAAAGACACATCAAACAAAGCTGATCAACCACAACCATCTAAACCTGTTGTTCCAGAGGTAAAAGAAGCAAAAAGACAACCAAATTATTTTAACATAGAGCATGGGATAAGTAAGATCAAGATCCTTGTACCTTTGACATAATTACTGAAAAATGAGCCATTCAAGAACTCTATTATGATGGTTTTGAAACCTCTTTCTCTTGCTATCTCAACTGATGTAATAAGCTTGTTGTATGAGAACCCTGCTATCATTGTTGTCCCACACATTGAAGATGGTTCTGATGCTTCCCCACATTTTTATATATCCTTGAATGTACATGAAAAAATCCTACATAATTTTCTAATGGACTTAGGGGCCTCTCATAATGTCATGCTTAAGGTTTTTATGGAGGATCTAGGGATAGAAATTACTAGACCATACCATGACCTTTATTCTTTTGATTCCAAAAAGGTTAAATGGTTGGGATTAATTAAGGATATGGTTGTTTCACTATCTCAATTTCCCATGAAAATCATGGTTATGGATATTGTTGTCACTGATATACCCCCCAAGTTTGGCATGATGTTATCTAGGTCCTGGGCTAAGAAAGTAGGAGGATCCTTGCAGATGGATCTTACATATGTGACCATCCCTGTTTTTGGAGGAGAAAAAAGAAGATTGTACAAATAAGTCAGGTTGGCATACATTGTGATTGATCATCATAATCCAGGTAATCATCTAATTTATGTTGTTGAGGATGAAATTGGGTCATCTATTTTTCATATTAATGATGATGCTCCAGAAATATCAGTCAACAAATTCATAAATCAACCAGAGGTAGACGAAGGAAATGCATTCTGGAATATGTACTTTGATGGCTCATCTTCAAAGAAGGGTTCTGGTGCTATCATAGTTCTCATTTCCCCTTCAAAAGAGGTGGTGTTAGTCTCATACAAATTAGAATTTGAAACAATCAATAACATAGTAGAGTATGAAGCCTTGGTGCTAGAGTTGAGAGCTGCTAAAGACATGACCATTGACAAATTGGCATTCTTTGGTCATTCTGAACTGATTTCCAATCAAGTGAAGGACATTTATCAAACAAAGAAATTGAGGCTAAGACAATACACAAATGAGGTATGGGACATATTTGACAATTTATTTTTAGCTTTTAATATTTCCTTTATCCCCAGATATGCCAATCAGAGGGAAGACTCTTTATCTCTAGCTGCTATTACCTTCAGGCCTTCCATTGGTCCAAATAGAAAATATGAGGTGGAGGTCAGGCATAGAAAATCTATACCAGCCAATGTCAATCACTGGAAGGTATTTAGTGATGATATGGAGCTCAAAATATTTCTGCAAACCATTGAGGAATTTTCAAATATTTCCATTGACCAAGATAATGAGGATGAGGAAACATAAAATCAACAAGCACATCCTTTTTTGAACAAGGTGGCTGGTCACAAAATTGTGGAGCTAAAAAAAAATCATATTACATGGGGTTTAGTACCATTGGAGAGACTTTTTGACAACAACGATGTCTCCAGGAAATATGTCATGAAAAGTCAGGAACATGAGGTTGTAGACTGCAATATTGGGACAACTGCAGATCCCAAATTTGTCAAGATATCCAGATCACTCCCAGATGAGAAGAGAGACATGTATGTCAGCCTTATGAAATTTTTTTCTGATATTTTCGGATGGTCTTATGAGGACTTGAAGACTTTTGATATTGACATCATTCAACACAAGATTCCTTTGAAGGTGGGATCAAAGCCATTTAGGCAAAAAATTAGACAATTTAATCCTCTGTTAATGTCTATTATTGAAAAATAATTGAAAAGGATGCTTGATGCCAAACTCATTGTGCCCCTGAGATATTCAGATTGGGTAGCCAACTTGGTACCTGTCATGAAAAAGAGTGGATAAATACACTTGTGTGTGGACTTCAGAAACTCGAACATGTGTTCGTTGAAAGACAACTATCCATTGCCCAAGATGGACCACATTTTGTAAAGGGTAGTAGGTTCCCATAAAATTTCCATGCTAGATGGTTATTCTGGATACAACCAAATATTAGTGCTATAAGAAGACAAAGAGAAAACTTCCTTCACCACCCCATGGGGAAAATTCATGTATGAAAAAATTTCCTTTGACCTGATGAATGCAGGAGCCACCTTTCAGAGGACCATGGACATTGCATTTGTGGGTGAGAAGGACAAGTTCATGGTTATATATCTTGATGACATCAACATCTTCTCAAAATATGATGATGAACTTATAAAACACCTGGAGAAAATATTTCAAAAATGCAGAAGGTATGGAATCTCTTTGAATCCCAAAAAATCACACTTTACTATGTTAGAAGGAAAGATCTTAGGCCAAATTATATCTACAGGGGGATAAAGATAGACCCATAAATTGTAGATGCAATTCATAAAGTTGACATCCCCAGGAATAAGAAGGCCATACTATATTTTATAGGAAAAATAAATTACTTGAGGGGCTTTGTACCAAATTTTGTTGAAATCATCAGACCTATTATTAACATGCCGAAAAAGGATGTTGACATTAAATGGTCACAGGAAGACAAATCATCCTTCGATAGGATTAAGAAGGCTCTGATTGAAGCCCCTATTCTGGTTAGTCCAGACTATTCCAAAGAATTCCTGATTTTGTCCTTTTCCTCTAAGGAGACTATTGTTGTTATATTGTTGCAAAAGAATGAAGAAGGGCACAAAAAACCCATTTCCTGACTTAACAAAGAAATCAAGCATGATGAACTAAAATATGACGTATTGGAGAAGCATGCCCATGCCTTAGTGAAATGTTTGAAGTCATTCAAGGTGTATGTTCTGTAGTCCAACATAGCAACTTATGTTCCTAGCAGCAATGTGAAGGAAATATTTGTCCATCTAGACAGTGGGGGGAAGAGGGGCAAGTGGATTGTAAAACTTTTAGAATATGACCTGCATATAAATCCCACTAAGATAATCAAGGGTCAGGGCCTTGACAAACTGTTATCTGATTCAAATTGCAAAGCACTGGAATTACACCACACCTCCAGCCAGTTAGATGTTCCACTTATGCAAGTCGAGAAGAACACCATGATGGTACTTGATAAATATTATCTTTCACCTTGGTATAGAGATATTTTTTGTTTTTTAAAGAACCTAGAATGCCCACCAGAGTTGGAAAAATCCAAAACTAGATCTCTTAAATTGAAGGCTGTAAATTACTGCATTTTAAACCAGAATTTATATTGGAAAGACCCTGCTGGTATTTTG
>CBVK0100032541.1:0-27655 GCA_900067695.1 Picea abies | reverse complement strand
TTATGAGAACCTCAATGCTATATTATGAGGCCTCATGAATGTATTGTGTGTAAGAGAGACACATCATTATTTTGTACATTATTGAATATGTGAGTTTGTGTGTATATTTACGTTCTTATGATGATTTCTGTGTGTCATTATTTGTTGCTCTGCTGCTCATAATTCCTACATTTGGTATCAGAGCAAGATAATCCTGCGTGTAGAGTAGAGAGAGTGAGAAGATTACTGCATGTGATGAGAGTGAAATAATCCTATGTCTTTGAGAAAATTTGCGTATAGCTATTGTGTGAGGGAGGAATCACTCCGTGGGAAACACAATCTAGAGGGTCGTGATCAAATCCCGGTGGTAATTGTTACAAGGAGAGCACATAGTATGGAGGAGCTTGCACTTAGGGCTTTGTTGTTGAGCGTGAGGAAACATTGGCTAGAAGGCGACTTTCGGAAATCATTGGAGAAAATGGTGTGACAATCCAAGTAAAGAAGCTAAAGGGTACAAGTGCAACTATTTATGATATCGAGATTCTTCAACCCGTCATCTACCGTGTGAAGAAGATTTGTTGTTATGAAGCCCAAACCATTAAAGAGAGCCACCTGTAAAGTCGTGAGTTAAATTTAATCATTTTTTAGTGCTGCTTTAAATGTCTATAGAACTAGCTAGATCGTTGAGATTGATGGGTCATTAATTTTAAATCTGGTAGACATCATTATATGAGTCATGTACATAATCAAACATAGGCATTGCTCAGATTGTTGCCTACTTGAAAAAGCCATCGTTTGTGAGGAACCATTTGTGATGGTTTAGTGCCTTTGCCAAAGGAATCGATTTGTTTTATTGTATGCTTGAGCGCGAAGGTGATATGCTGCTGAAGCAATAATTGGTAGATCTGACTTTGTCACTGCTCATTGGAAATGATCGGATTGCAAAAAGAAAAAAGGTTCAACAAAATCATGTGTTCCAGAAGTTTCTCCACAAGATCTTGCTTCAGAGATGAAAACTATTGTTTTCATTGCTCCCAATGATGGAATCGATTAATAAATCTTGTGGAATCTGAAGAAGACGTACTTGGGTGTTGTCTGTCATATCGAGATTCAGATATGGATTTATTGGTTAAATGTTTAACATTTTTTAGTAGCTTACATTTTTAAGTTGCAAGCATTTTGATGATGGATTTGGATGCGCCTCTGGTGGAGAATCACATATTGGGAAAATTCTTTGTTGTGTCATTTTCCTTACAATATCAGGTGCATTTAGTCAAGCGGACCGTCATCTTCTTGGATGGTGGCTCTGTGAACTACAAGTGAAATATGCAGGTCTTGATGGACAACCTATGAAACTTCTTGTTGTTTTCTATTCACGCCACTCTGCATAATCATGGACGATCTGATTTATTGGAAGATATCGTGAATTTGCTAGAAATCGCTGAAAGATGAAAGCATGGAGCATCGAGTCTGTTACAAGCCCTAGATATGCAACCAACAAATAAAAAAACGAGTGAAGATGCATGGAGTAAATTTCGAAAGACTCAAGGAAGAATTTGTAGATTAAGATAATAAGAATGGCCCCTGTTGCCCGGGATGTGTGCTGAACTAGATATAGTGGCATTAAGAAATTATCGCTGGTGCTTGTACTACGTTTGTGTTTGATCTTCTAGCTATTTCTGGCGGAGGAAGCACTACACATTGAGCGCTTCACAAAATCATTGAAAAATAATTGTCTAGCAATACAGAGGTATGTGAATCAATTGTATCCATTGAAAATCGACAAGTTGATGGTTAAACAAAATAGATTTGTAAGCAGTCATCAATGCTCAAACCATGACATTGCTACAATAAACGAGATGCACGTTCAAAAAGGTGAATTCAGGTGTGGACAAGTCATTCATTCGTGTCCTGTGATGCCTTTAACATGATATTTTTATCCAAATACAGAGTTATATGATTGGTAAGATTAAAGGTTCCCGTAATCCAAACTCCGCTTGGAATATAAAGAAAAGTGTTGCCTCTCCTGTTTGTATTTTGAATGCGACAGACTGATATTCGAAAATATTTGGTGTTGAGAGTTTTCACTAAAAGGACAGTGGAGTGATCGTTGTTAAATTCGGAGGAGATGACATGCTATGTCATATAAACATAAATAGAAATACACGATTCAAGGAAGAGGTTGCCTGAGTGGATTATATTCACTTTGAAAAGCATATCATTTAAAGATTTAATGTTCCATGCAAACGTGATAGTTTTCAATGGACGATTTAAGTTAACTGAGTGGAATTGTATTTGGTAATGAATATAGTCAAAGCTAAAGGCTACAATGCATGTGGTTTAAAGTCAAAGTCACATTAATTCAAGTTTTGTTAAAATAGGTTATAAGGGTTGAGAGTATAGTCTTGTTGAGAGTGCATTAATGTAAAGCTATGAAAGGGTGATTTATTGAGTCAAAGTCAAGTCCAAATGTGGGATAAAAGTTAGTCTTGTTGAAGTCAAATTATTGATGTAAAGGGGTGAAGTTTGAGTCAAGTCACAACGTTTGAAGTATTAATTTTGGGTGCATGCTCGGTGGTACCCGACACCCTCATAATCATTGTATTTGAAGAGATGGGTGCATGATCGGTTGAACCCGACACCTGATTTGTTGTGTTTGTTTACAAGAGAACGTGTTTACAAGCGAGCGTGATTCCACAATTCATAATGGGCAAAGGAGGAAAAAGATTTCAAACAACTAATCAAGAAATTGAATTATTACAACAATACCTTGAAGATGCTTTGAAAGAAATAGATAGATTACATAAAAAAAATCAATCAATAATTGGAAAAGTTGCAGAATTCAGGACACAAGACAATGAACTCTATCATGAACTTGTTTGCTCTGCTACAAAACACATTGACACACTAGAAGAAAAAATGACATCATTAGATAAATTTATGGATGATATTTTTAAAACTGAAGATCAAAAGGATAAATTGATAGAATCACTACAACAAGAACTATTGGCAAAGGAGAATGTATTGTCAACACTCGCAAATGAAGTCAAACAACTGCAACAAGAAAAAGTAAAGTGTGATGCAATGTGTGATACTAGTGACTTGATAGATTTTGGGTGTAATGAGTCAAAATTTTAAGTGATGTTGAGAGTCTAGAATCAAAGTAAAGTGAAGGTTGATGTTAAAGTTAAGGAGTCAAAGTCAAAGCACACAATTGAAGTTAAAAGGTGAAACTGTCATTGAAGTCTTGTAAAAGTTTATATTTGAGAACAAAGTTTCAAGTGTTTTTTTGGGTGCATGTTCGGTGATAACCGACACCAAAATATTATTGTTGTTGTTTGAAAGAAGGGTGCATGATTGGTTGTACCCGATACCCTTGTTATTGTGTTTATTCTTCAACAAGCGAGCGTGATTCCACAAATCATAATGGGCAAAGGAGGAAAAAGGCTTCAAACAACTAATCAAGAAATTGAATTATTACAATAAGACCTTGAAGATGCTTTGCAAGAAATAGATAGATTACAGAAAAAAAAATCAATCAATAATTGGAAAAGTTGCAGAATTCAGGACACGAGACAATGAACTCTATCATGAATTTGTTTGCTTTGCTACAAAATGCATTGACACACTAGAAGAAAAATTGACATCATTAGATAAATTTATGGATGATATTTTTTAAAATTGAAGATCAACATGACAAATTGATAGAATCACTACAAGAAGAACTATTGGCAAAGGATAATGTATTGTTAGCACTCGAAAATGAATTCAAACAACTACAACAAGAAATGGTAAAGTGTGATGCAATGTGTGATATTAATGACTTGATTCAGAAGATTGATAGTTCGAGTGATTCTTGTTTTCTGGTTGATGATAATAATGTTGATGTACATATATCTCTCTCTTGTTCGGAGGCTCCGAATGATGTTCCAAATGATGAGGCTCAAAATGATGATGATCATGAGGATAGTGATGATGTTGAAATAGGTTGCTTTGAAAAACATACTAAAGGAATACGTTAAAAACTTTTGAATAAAATGGGCTATGATGGTAAAGGTTTAGGAAAGAATTATCAAGGTATCCAGAAGCCCATACAAGTATACGTAAGACCAAGAAATGAAGGCCTTGGTTATGAAGACAACACAAGCAATGGCGACATCAAATTTGTGAAAGTTGAATCATCGACAACAAATTAATCATCTACAAGTAGTAGCAGAAACAATGAATCTGGTGCAACAACCACAACATCCAACCAAGTAAAAAAGCATGAGCAGAAGAAGAAAGAATGTTGTAGTTAGTGTGGAAGAACAAGACATGCCAAAGAAAAATGTTGGAATTTATATCCATGCAGTATTTGTGGTCTTAAAAATCATGATCATCAAAAGTGTTGGAACAAAGAAATTTCAAAGCCTCATATACAAGTACATTGTGGATGGATAGATGTCCCTGAATGGAAAAATGTTATGTTCATGTTGAAAGGATTTTACAGGTTGAAGTGTTCAAATGTACGACAATATCTCCCATATAAAGTTCATGAGGTAGTTGGTACCCTAGAGGTCAATTGTCATTAAAGTAAGTTGTGCATGTTTAAGAAAGAGTTGTCAATTTATTTAGTCATTGATTTGAGTCATTTTATTGGTTTGTGGTAACCCAAAAACCACTTTGTAATGTCAGATGTAAGTTTGTGGTTAGTTGAAACCACTTGATGTAATGAATGGTTCGCGACAATGCGAAACCAGTTTGAGTTTGTAATGGTTACGGGTAAGTCGAGGAAACCCATGATATGATGTATTGGTTGAGGGTAAGTCGTAGAAAACCCATGGGAAGGTCAAGGGTAAGCTAAAAATCCTTGATATGAAGATGATGCAGTTCAGATGATTGACTCAGATATAACTTAGGAAGACAATGTCAAATGAAGAAAAAAATGCAGATGAAGAAGAATGAAGATGATGCAGAGATGATGCATAAGACTAAAGGTGATGCAGAATACATAAGACACAAATGAAGACAACTCAGATATCTGGTTTGAATCACAAGTATTCATTAAGGGGGAGTATGCAGGAATAATTCATAATTGTGATAATTATATGATCAAATTATTATTAATGTAAGTAGACTTATTCTAGAAGTCTACGCATGATAAAAAATGAAGACAATGAGTGAAGTTAGGGATGGAGATATTCTTGGAGATAGTTGTGGAGATTGTTATGCTATATTGGACATCTCGTTATGAGAACCTCAATGCTATATTATGATGCCTCACAAATTTATTGTGTGTAAGAGAGATGTATCATTATTTTGTACATTAATGAATATGTGAGTTTTGTGTGTATATTTACGTTCTTATGATGATTTCTATGTGTCATTATTTCTTGCTCTGCTGGTCATAATTCCTACAACTTGCCATACTGAAAACTTGTTCTAGGGATTTAGGTTCAAAGAGATGCACCTCTTGTTGAATGTTCTCTTTTAAAGTGCATATAAAGAGATCTAACAAATTATCCTCATGATTATTCTTTACCTTGATACTAAGCTTTTAGAATAGTTGAATGTGTTTTGTAACTAGTTTTTTTACCAAAGATTTATCAATTTATTAAAGAATGTATTGCTTTTAATATCCTCATAACGTGATATCAATTCATCCATAAAAATGGACCACGAGATAATAAAATTCTTTTTTCTTTCACAAAATTATTGATACCAAACAAAATGATCAATTTTTAAGTACAAGGATGCAATAGGTACCTTTTGTAAGCTTAACAGTTGGTGTAGATCAAAGTGTTACTCCATATGGAATATCCATGTTATAGGATCTTTTCCATCAAACTTCCTCATATCGATCTTCAGAATGAAGTAGTTCCATGGTGTCGACTTGAAGCCTTGATAACATGGATCTTGGAGTATTGAATGATCATGATTTTGAGATTCATAATTTGTGCTTTCCAAAAGTGACAAAATACTCCTCATATGTGATTGAGTCTCAACAACCTTGTTCTTCTTTATTTTCATAATTTCCTTGCATTTTGATATCTCCTTTATGGAGTCTCTCATTTAGAGCATGAAATATCATGAAAGACGTGGAATTTTACAATTCCTTCATGGATTTTTGTATTTATTTATTTTTATCTTCTAATCCATCTTAGTTTCCATTTCATCCATCTTGTTTTTCATGTCATTCTTATTTTCATACATATTCTTTTCCATTTATTGAATTTTATGTGTTTACAAACTCATCACTTGTTATTGACCTAACACTCAAATCATTAAGTTGTTCCTCCAATTCAAATAACTTGTCATGTATTTGCTCATTTTATTCATGAGTTATAGATGAGACTTCTAGAGGTTTAATTGGTGTTAATTTATTTTTGGATTCGTGTGGAATAATGATAATAATACTCTATTTTCTCTTTATCATAATTTTGAATTACCAAAAACAAATATTCCAACAAAAATTTATGCCAATTTTATGTACCTTTCAAACCTATAATTTGGAGTATATATGGATGGTTGACCTTTGTCATGATATATCTCTAAACTTTGATTCCTTATGAGTATGGAATTTCATCCAATAGTTCTCTGATATGACTTTTTAAACTCTTGAAAATTTCATAGTCTGAACCTTCATTGATAAAATGTTATAACACAAGTACCAAAATAACTTGTTTAAGACTAATTTAAGGATTAGTAAAAATCCCCAACTTACACAAGTTATATATAACAAATTAAAATGATTCAAAATTTGAAAATTTTTCCACATATAATTTTCTATGTCTCTTTATGATTCTAAAAAATTTAGAGTCTGAAACGTGACAAAAATGTTGTTACAACGAAAATGCCAATATGACTTTTTAACACTGATTTCAGGATTAGTCACAAACCTTGTCTTTCATGGACTATTTTTCCAAAAGTATAGTGAACCATAGCCTAAATTTTTTTCCACCTGTACTATGAAATGTCTCTTGAGTCCACATATTTTTTTGTTGTCTGAAAATTCCTAGAAAAATAGTTATAACGAAAATTCCAAGATGACACGTTTAAAACTGAATTCAACATGAACCACAAACCGTATATGCCATAGTATATATCTCCTAAATTATAAGGAACAATACCTTCTACCTGTACGTTCATATTTCACCTCAATATCCTCAAAATTTCATGTCTGAAATTTCCGAAAAAAAAGTTATTGCGGAAATTCCAAGATGTCTTAGTTGGAGGAACAAAACCCTAGGATCGTAAGCTCTAAAACCAAATGTTATGATCCAACACCTTAAAAATGATAAAAAGTCGATCAATACAATCCACTTCGAGGGAGAAAGCTTTTTTTACCATATATCCATTTCAAAAGACAATATGAGATGAAATAATATCATCCTAAGACTAGGTCTCATTGGTGTGTGTATATATATACATTGGTGTGTGTATATATATATATATATATATATATATATATATATATATATAAGACAAATGGTACAATTATAATGAAAGGGTTCAATGAAGAGTTCTATCCTACATACAAATATAACACTATAAATGTAATAATTCAATATTTAGGGCTTAATAAGGGGTTTTATGCATAACACAAGACTTTGTCGAGGGAAAGCCTCACATTATAAAGAACTGGTTAAATTTTTTTTTGTTAGGTTTTAATATAAGCTTCCACATGCTGTGTAGCTGAACCACCAAATAAGTGACTTTTCTTCAAGACTTCTAGTAGGTTTATACTTCTCTTCTGATTCTCAACCCTCCCTAACAGGCAGGCGGGCGGGCAGGGGTGACGATCAATAGCCAAAGAAGGCATACTAACTAACCAGTGGGTTGAAGGCAGTAGTAATTCATCAATAATCTAATAGGTGGATGTTTAACACACAAAATCTCCTTTGTTTCCTTTGCAACAACTACACATCCTGCCTCTTTAGTGGAATCTATTGGAACACACTGTTTACGTGTTCTCCAAGAAATAGTTGCCGATCCAAGACTCATGAGGTATCCTGGAGTAGACACTCCATTCTCCTTATCCCCATCAAAGTATGAATTTGTGTGTTCAACTATTTTGAAGTCCTCCACCTTAGTGTATTTGATCCCAAACTCTTGATTTCCCTTCAAGTACCTTGGAACTCTCTTTGCAACACACCAATGTCCTTCACAAGGTTTTTGCATGAATCTAGAAAGGATTCCAACTACAAATGAAATATTTGGTCTAATAGCGGTAAGGTAGATCAGAACCCCCACAAGTTGTCTATATTTAGTTGCATCCTGAAATTCATTCCCTTCTTTTGATGTTAGCTTCAAATTTTGCTCCATTGGAGTAGAGAGAGAATTACAATCAAGTATGCCAAATTTATTCAACAACTCTCCAATGTATTTCTTTTGGGAGATGAATATATACCTTAGATTCTTACTTACTTCAATTCCCAAGTAGTAGTGAAGATGTCCCATGTCTGTCATCTCAAAAACCTTCTTCAATTCTTTCTTTATGGATGCAATATATTCTTCATCATTCCTTGTTATCGAAATATATCTACATACACCACAATATACACAACAATTTTTTTTGCTTGAAACTGATCTTCAAAAGATGCTCAATTAGCTTTTCATACCATGCACGAGGTGCTTGCTTTAGGCCATATAGAGACTTAATGAGCTTGCATAGCTTATTTTCTTGAGCCTTCACAACAAATCCTTCTGGTTGAGACATGCATACAATCTCTTTCAAATATCCTTTCAAGAAAGTTGTCTTTACATCCATTTGATGAATCTTCCACCTTTTTTGTGTTGCCAAAGATAAGAAAACACGAATAGTTAGCCCATGTTTCTTTGGGGGAAAGAGTCTCCTCATGGTTGATGCTTCTTTTTGTGCATATCCTTTCACCACAAGCCTCACCTTATGCTTGTTAAGTGAGCCATCTGATTTGCACTTTTTTTTATAGACCCACCTATAACAAATTGGTTTGGTTTCAAATGGAGGATCCACCAATTTCCATGTCCCATTGTTGATTAGAGCATCACACGCCTTCCACATAGCTTCTTTCCACTCATCATGAGAAACAACTCCTTCAAAGGAAGTTGGTTCAAAGTTAGTAGATAAATTCAATTCACAATCATATGAAACATCCATATAATTGACATCACCTAAATCTGAATTATCTACATCACCTCCATCATCTTGTCTTGTTGAGATTTTGGTTCCTATCTTTCTAACTTCATTAGTATGAATACTTTCAAGCGTCTTTAGGAGCTACTTTGGAAATTAAAGTGATGGTCTAGGTTTCTCAACTGATTGAGATGATACTGCATTCCCATCAAGGTTCAACCTTTCAATCCTCTCAATCACATCATACATTTGAACCTCTTGTTTAGATGAAGTGGCTAGATATTCTTCATGAGGGGGAGATGGAAGTTCAAAAGGAGATTCTAGAGATTGATAAAATAAAGGGATCTCCTCTTCAAGATGTGGAATCTCATTATCAAACTCAGTATATGGCTTTACATGGGTAAATATATCAATATGATCAAGCTGTCGCTCAACAATCTTGTCATTTTTAGTGGATTCAAGAAAAATCTCATCTATGGAAATAATAATTTTTTTGTTTACCTCATCGTAAAGATGAAATGCCTTGGCGATATTTGAGTACCCCAAGAAGATGCACTTTCAACTCCATGTTCCTAGTTTGTTTCTTTTCTCCTTAGGAATTAAGATATAAGAAGTGGAACCAAAGATCCTGAGATACCTCATTGAAGGAATGTGACCATACCACATTTCATAAGGAGTTTTGTTTCCAAGATCATGAGATGGACTTCTATTTCTCACATATACTTCACACAAAAATGCATCAACCCCAACCATCAACTTCACATTCTTGAAAAATAAGATTGAACGTACCATGTTCAAGAGTGTCATGTTCATTCTTTCAACTACACAATTTTGTTGAGGATTGTATGGAACAATGGTTTGATGGTTGATCGCATGTTGGAGAAGATAGTTTTCAAACTCATTATAACTATATTCCCCTCCATTATCAGTACAAAGTGTGCGAATATGAGATTGAGCTTCATTTTCAATCCATATATGATTTTTTTTAAATGTTTCAAATGCGTGAGATTTATGTTTCATCAAATAAACCCAATACAACATGGTGTAATCATCAATAAAATTCATGATATATTTGTTATCAAAGAAAAATGTAACCGGTATGGGGCCACACAAATAAGATTTTATCAATTCTAGCTTTCTACGTGATATTGAAGTGGAATCATGAAAATGCTACTTGTTGTGTTTACCAAGGATACATGCCTCACATTGCTTCAAGTTCATTGGAATGGTAGGAAAACTAGAAACACCATTTTTCTTCAACATATGAAGAATATCATAGTTGATGTGCCTAAATTTAGCATGCCACAAAAGACTAGATGAAAATGTACCTTCTTTATGGTGAGAGAGGTTTGCAAAATTTTGTGCTCGTGCATATGTCCCTTAAAGCTTCAACAATTTATCATACTCCCATCTTGTCATGATGACCATGATGTCGAAAGACCTTATTTCAATTTTTCCATCAAACATGTGAATAGAATGGCTTTGTTTTCGAATTTTCACACGAGACAACAAGTTCCTCCACATCTCAGGAAGATAGAGAACATCATGCAAAATAAAGTCTAGGAATCCAGGCAATTTCAGCATGATGGTGCCAATTCCCATAGGTTTGGGATTGGATCTATCTACAAAGTATACTACACCCTCTACATCATCATTCAATTCTTCAAAAAATATATTCGGAATGTCATGTGGCAAGTAGCACCAATGTCAAACAACTAGGAATCTTTCCAAGAAGTAATTGAAGTTTTGAACAATTCTTCATTTATGTCGGTATTACAATGAGCAACAACAAAATGAGCAGATTAATGAGATTTACCTTTTTCTTCCTTTTGTTCCTACTTTTCTTTGATCTTCTCATCTGAGATCCTACAATTCTTTGCATCATGTCCATTCTTGCCACAACGAACATAGTGAACATTAGATCTATTGCCTTGATTGTGCCTAACCCCCTTCCTTTGAAATACTTATTTCCAAGTCCTCTCCTACTACCTCCATGATTTCCACCAAAGGAAGTTTGTCCAAATGTAGGGATTCCAAATGTTGGAGTTTTTGACTGAGTTCCAAAATCTGAACTCTAACCCAAAGAAGATGGAGTGCCTCCAAATGTTGTGTTTCTCCCAAATGCTGAAGTAGATGTTGCACCAAATGCTGGTGTTGATTGACCAAAAGTTGTAGTGCCTCCAAAACCAAAGGAACGGTTACTTGAAGCCCCAAAATCTAGAGTATTGAAAGCCCCCAAAAGTAGAGTATTGAAAGCCCCAAAGGAAGATGCACTTGTTGACCTAAATGTAGGTTCTTGTCCAAATGTAAATGTTCTACCAAATGGAGTAGATGTTGTAGAACTGAATGAAAGTGTCGAAAGTGCACCAAAAGATGGTTTTGAAGAGGTGACAAACACTGGAGAAGAGGTGGCAAATGATAAGGTGGAAGAATCCAATGACATGGGAGTATGTGGTTCCAAAAATGCTAGTTGTTGTGCTGCCAAACACTTAACTACCAGTCTATGCACCAAATGGACTTGTGCTACCAAAATTATTTGAGCTACATGGATTAGTATTTGTAGTGTTGGTTTTCCCAAATGTTGGCTATGATTCAAATGGATTGGAACTTAGTTTCCCAAATGGATTACTTTATCCAAACATTGTGAAATATGATATTATTCAATTCGTAAATTTTCTAGAAAAAGCATTAGAAACCTTGATTTGAACAACTTTTTCTCTGTATTTAATCTTTCCGACAATTCGGAAATTTAATGGACACATCAGAGGCAAATATAAAGCTCGAATTATTTGAGGGATTCACAAAAAGCGCCTCTAAACAATTAAACTGTACAACAAAAAGAAGAAGAAAAAGGAAGGGTATAAGAATACAAAGAACACAAACCCACCCTCAACTTTTGAGGGTAAGAAGATACTTGATTCCTAGCTTGAAAATCCTTTCAAGATCATTGCAAGAGATGGCAACTTCAACCATGTGTAGAAGAGTGAGTGACTCCCAACACAATGAAAACCAAGTGAAGATCAAGGAATTGGTGGCCTACAAAATGAGTGTTTGGGAAAGAAGAAACTTGGGACCTATATAAACATTCACAAACAATCCCAAGTGTTCATGTTGAATATTTCTTCACTGATTATAACGGAAGAAAATCATGGAGTTATACAAAAAACCAAGGCCTTGATACCACTAACAGACATGGCATTGAATAACTACACACATTGAATGAATTTTATTAAGTGAGCCACATATAAATATAATGACATATGACCTTTGGTTTCATCTTCTAAGAGGTTTGATGACTCTTCCTATTCACCTATGAATCTTCATATTTATCCTAAATTAATATTTACAATATACCGTAATCCAAAGGATTAGGTATCTAACAATGAGCTATAAGGATCCCATGTATAAATAATGTAATTGTATAATACATATTATTAGTGGGGAGCTCAAGACTAAGGCCCAAGTAGTGAATGTGTACAAGTCCCCATGGTGATATAGGTTATGGTGTGGTTGTTATATTTTTCATGGTGTACTATGTTTATATAAAAGCACGAATAAAGAGGAAACACATAATAATATACTATCCACCAAAAATGTTGCTTGAGAAGCAACACATGGACCGTGATACCACAAGAGGGGAACATGAAAGGGGGTGCATGGTTGATTTGAATTGACATTTGTTCTTTTAGGTGCAACCTTTCTTAGCCATGCTTTCTTACAATGATTTCAAATCAATATTTGACTTGTGTTGTCCTTTGACATTTTTTCCAAGCTTCTTGGGAAGAACACACTTGTCTTATCCAAACTCTTGGGGGAAGACCATTATTCACCTTCATTCATGGATTATTCTCGATCTTCTCCATTCCAATTGGGAGCACTCTTCCATGAGCATTATTCATTCATCCATATTCTTCCTCTCTTGGGTTATCGAAGAGGATTGTGTGAATGCCATGTTTTTTCATGCTTGGAATTGGCAAGAATATTTCCATGAAATTATCATTGGTAAGAGCTTATGGGGGCCAAGGAATTGATCTAAGAATTTGAAGAGGAAATGGGATGGTACATTGTGCTTGGGTTGTCCATAATAGCTGAAGAAAACACCATAAAACTGCAACCTTGTTGGCGCCACTCATGGATTGTTTGGGCTGAGTTTTCTCCTCCAATTCATTTGAAGTGAGAAACCAACAATATTAGACTCTTTTTTCTTGAACTGGAAGTGGAGAAGATCTATAAGGGACTATGGATAAATAAAGGGAATATCTTCCTTAAGTTGTGAAGGGGAAGATAGTGCCATGGTGGACTGCTCATTGTATGAAGGCTTTCAATGCATAGTTGTGGGCATATTGGCTTGAGATGAGACCAATGGGTTGGGATAAGTGAGATTATATCTCTACAAGAGATTCCTTCACCCCGGTGGAATCATGTTTTGGCTTGGGGGTATAATCCCTAGTTGATTCCTATGGTTGGGTGGTGAATTTCTCCTCAACCACTAGTTTGGTGGACTTACCTTAATGTATATATAAATATTCATATCTATATCTATTTGGAATTGTTTTTGTGTGAACTATTATGTGTGGTGCCTTTTATTTAATGGGAAATGTATGGAATATGCATTTTTATTCTATTACTATAACGTTTGTGCATATGAATTTTAAACAATATTGCTGTCAGTGTTATAATTTAGCCTAACAATTTTTTAGTTAAATATATAATTTAGTATGGAGCACCCCAATGGCCAAAGAAAGAAGGTACATGACATGTAGACTAGGGTGCCTCACCTAGTGGGTTTTGAATGGGCACCTGCTGGTATGGAACTAGCCAAATGCTTAACACCATTGGCGATGATTGGTTGAGCTAATCCCTCAGGATATACTAATGGTGGACATAGTAAGTATTGGTATACTATTATTATCACTATCGATGTCTATATGAGACAAGTGAGAGTAGGTTTTGAATATACTATTTCATTTCCAGATGCAATTCATCTTGCTGCTTATTTTTGTACTAATTTGTAGGTACTAGAACCTACACCATCTGTGTATTCTACTATGGAGCTACAAGAACCAAGTCTTGCACCTTATGATGATCTAGAAATATATAATTCACCACTCACATCCTAATAATAATGACTGGGGACAATATTTCTCCACCAAAGTATCACTATGCCATAGTTCCTCTTACATAATCATAGTTAAGAAGCATCAATGACATAGTTTTGGGTCAATAATCACCACGATGACTAATTGTGGTTGGATTGATAGTCAATGATAGTCACATATGAGATCTTAGTCGAGGACATATTAATATTGAGTTTTTTCAACTATACATCCATATAGTTCCCATATCTCTTTCTGTAAAATAATTAACCACAATAGTAATGTCTTCTTGATATGTTTTGTTATCATCCTTTTTTGTTGTTTCTTTTCAAATGTGCACAACAAAATACATTTTTATGATAGGAATACCATCTTGTCACATGTCCTATTTGGAACACTTATTGAGCCTTTGACCTCATTATCATATGGTAAACTCCCTTGGGTTGCTTGCTTGAATCAATCTTGTTGATCACCAATATTCTTGCCATACTAGCATCTTTGTTAAATTACTTTCAACTTCAAGATGCAATATCATCAATACTGACCATTAAGACTAGTTATGGTTGGATATCATCCTTTTTTGTTGTTTCTTTTCAAATGTGCACAACAAAATACATGTTTATGATAGGAATACCATCTTGTCACATGTCCTATTTGGAACACTTATTGAGCCTTTGACCTCATTATCGCGTGGTAAACTTCCTTGGGTTGCTTGCTTGAATAGATCTTATTGACATGAATACCAACACTACTCACCATTAGGACTAGTTATGTGCACCAAAAAATACATGTTTATGATAGGAATACCATCAATACTCACCATTCGGACTAGTTATGTTTTGATATCATCCTTTTTTGTTCTTTCTTTTCAAATGTGCACAACAAAATACATGTTTATGATAGGAATACCATCTTGTCACATGTCCTATTTAGAACACTTATTGAGCCTTTGACCTCATTATCATGTGGTAAAATCCCTTGGGTTGCTTGCTTGAATCAATCTTGTTGATCACCAATATTCTTTCCATACTAGCATCTTTGTTAAATTACTTTCAACTTCAATATGCAATATCATAAATACTCACCATTTGGACTAGTTATGGTTGGATCGATGATCAATGATAGTGGCATTCAAGCTCTTATTTTAGGAAATCATATCAATTAGTTTGATCAAATATGAAATAATTAGTTCCCATTTCTCTTCCCATGAAATAATTGAGCACAATAGTAGTGTCTTGACATTTTTTGATGTCTTCTTTTCTTGTTGTTTCTTTTGCACATGTGCACGACCCAAGGCATGTTTATGATGGGAAGAACATCTTGTCACATGTACTATTTAGAACACTTATTGAGCCTTTGACCTCATTATCATGTGGTCAAATTTATTATGTTGTTTGCTTGAAGCATTGTTGTTGATCGCCAATACTCTTGTTGTACTAGCATCCTTGTTAAAATACTTTAAACTTTAACATGCAATGCCATCATATTTTCCATTACTTAGAGATTGTTCTTTGAAAACATTGCAAGAATTAACTTTCCATCTTTATTCCTTTGTGGATCACTACTTTAAACTTGTGTTTACTTCACTAAATTTAAAGAAGTTTATGTGAAAGTTTTTTGGAAGTTACAATTTCGAAGATAAATTACGCATTAAAAGATTGTTCCCAAATCTTTGGGAGTTAAAATAGTCAAATTTTGTACTCTATGTAAACAAAAGAAGTTGTCACTAAAATAGTCTAATGATACTGGTCATTCTTTGCCTCCATGTCAAGCTTAAAGGCATATTCCAAGTATATAATATTAACTTAATAAGTCATTATTATTGTGATATTTTATTGTGACAAAAATTTATATCCTTTATACTTTCACATTGTGTGTCTCTTGTACCAATTGCAATATATTAGTGTGCACTCTATTGAGTCACATTCAATACAAGATTTTAATGTTTTACTTCTAACTCTATTATTCCACTACTTAGTGAGTCATGTATATGCATGTTTAACCTTCCAAACAATGCAATTGATATGAAATAATGCATCAATCTGCGCACATAAAAAGTATGAAATATTACATACACATGCATAACTTTGAATTGTAGCAACAAACTTTGGTTAAATTGATATGGAAATTTGGCTATAAATTTGATTCATTTGAATTTCCACTAATTTGGATTCCCTCTGTATGAAAACCTAAAAATTTCATTCCAACTAAAAATCTGCATTTGTCCTTCAAATTGCAAATACAAGCTATTACAATTTGGAAATACAATTTGCAGTGTGATGTATTTTTCCATATTTTTTTTAATTAAAATTTTCTATTACAAATGTTTTTGGAATTGTGCCAAATCCAAATTTGAATTTTTGTATCATAATTATGCTTTGAACAAATTTTAAATAGATTGATAGTTTATTTGGAATTGTGCCAAATCCAAATTTGAATTTCTATATCATAATTATGCTTTTAACAATTTTAAATGGATTGATAGTTTAATTGGAAATGTAATACACTTTTTTAAGATACATTAACTTTTAATCACAAATTTTAATCTTTAATTTCATAGGAGGTCAAAGTGAGAAATGTATGTCTTGTTAATTAGAACTATTTTTCGATGTAGTTGCATAGACAAGTATGAACAATTAAATAAACAAACATATAAGTGAGAATACAACAATTTGAATTGATTAAAAACTCTAAGAGTATATACGTTTCTTGCAACACTCACATTAATTTTTTGTGATTAATTCATCAACTTTTCTAATATTTTTAACATCACATACAAATCGGTTTTCAATATTATGAGTGTTCAGAATATGTTACCAAATATATGCAAATTTAATAGAATTTTAGAAACATTTACTAATAAGAACATAAGTGTATCTTGAACATCACTTGGAAATATAGTTTTAGCAATAGTGCTAGTTTGGAGTGATGCTTGAGGATCCTTATATTATTTAGAGGGGCCCCTCGAGGGGTCCCATGAGGGGGTCCAACTTTGGAAAACTCTTAGTGCATGTGATTCCCATAGTTTCTCATTAAGCAAGGGTAACACTTCAGATTCCATGGTCCTTTGTCCACATAATAAGAAAACTTTAGGGTTGATTGAAAAATGTGGGTCTGGATGATTTCGAGGGTGTATTGTTAGATCTGACCAGGTAAACTAAATATTTCCAGTCAAACTTATAGAATCCTTCAACTATAAGATTGGAGGATGTTGTGGAGGTTGGTGATCTAGATTAGGTTGTTGGTAGTTTCTTTTACTGTGAGAAGGTTGACTTACGATCATTTCATTTTGGCCTTTTCGGTGAGATGTATGCATTGGATGTTTCAACCTTGCCAAAGGTTTATGCTCTATGTAACACTATAACCCTTGAATCTAGATTTGGGCATGGAGATCTTCAAGTTCTTGGAAGTGGGTTTATCGAGTCTTCTTTGATTGGGATAGAACTAAGATGGTTCGACATTCGAGGCTTTGGTGCTCAGTTAAATAAGGAAGAGTCTAGAAGAATGCAATCTATATCAAGTGGTAAAATACTGAATGAAGCATTTGATTGAAGGAGTGTTAGCCCAAAGAGGGGACAAAAGAAGTACATAAAGGAGAAGTCTACATTGTTAAACCTAGTTATGTGTGAGGATATGAAGCTAAACGAGGTCGTAGAGATGGCAGATATGACCTTGGTTGGGCATTTTTGGGTCATCAAATGGGTGATAATAAAGGACTAGGTTTCAAATTCTCGGGGTTAATTGATAGGGTATGAGCTTATGCACTTTGTTCTTATAAGAAGGTGGTTGACATTCCTTCTTCATACAACTGGTGATGTAACTAAGATATTGGTTAGTTCTTGGCACTGAGACTCCTCTCCTCTTACTTTAAAGCTGTGGACACCTTTCTTCGATGTTAGAAGGGAAATGATGGACTTGGTTCCTATCTGGGTTAAATTGTTTGGGCTTCCTTTATATTTTTGGTCAAGCAAGGTGTTCAAAGATGTTGGAAGCACTATTGGGAACTTCATTGAGGCCAATATGTATTTTGAGGACACAAGCATGATGGTAGTGGCCCAAATTCCGATCAAGGTGGATTTGAAGGACTAATTGGTAGAAAGTTGAACATTGTAGAAGGGAAACCATTATTTTGTGCAGACTTTAGACTACTATAATGTTCCTTTCCACTACAATTGACACCACAATTATGGCCACATAGTTGATGAGTGTAGGATACCATTTAAGGAGAACGTATAGGTGAAAAAGGATCCAATGTTCTGACATGTAGAATGAGGTAAAAAAAATTGTCTAGAGATGGGAGTCCTCCGATTGGAGTTCAAACTAAAACTGGGACTTTCATTAGATTTGCCTCTGTAGCAAAAAATAATTTGATACATGTGACGATGTCTCTCCATTAAAGGATTT
The DNA here is from genome assembly GCA_900067695.1 of Picea abies. NCBI lineage: Eukaryota > Viridiplantae > Streptophyta > Pinopsida > Pinales > Pinaceae > Picea > Picea abies. Next base: position 9,082 of record CBVK0100032541.1, on the reverse strand, counting down.
GGGTTAGTTTACCTTGCGTTGTGATGGCTGTGTGAATTCTCTCCCAGACTTAGAAGAAGAAGAAGGTGGAGCGTACTCCCTCCAATCCTCATTTGATCATGGAGGTAAGAACATAAATCACTTAGTCACTTAAAAATTTTATTCCTCCTCAAAAAAGGATTTGATTTTTGGGTTATGGTTCAAGTTGAGACATAGTTTTTATGATCATCATGGAAACAAGTTCTTTTAGCTGATTTTTGTAATGGTTTGTGTCTCCAACCCTCCTAGGGATCTCTTCATACTCTAGTAACTATGGGTTTGGGTAAACAAATTGGCCCAATAGGTGTTGAGAGGATTTATCCCGGTAAAAGAACTTCTTTTGTTGGGATAAATTAGGAAGGTTCATTTAGGTATGAACTAAGGCCTAGGAAGGAGCCTTCAATAGGATCATTTGGGGGTTTTATTAGAGGGTTAGGGATAAATGGGAGGATGGGCCCTTTAAAGTTGAATAGAGGAATAAATTCCTTCATATACCTATCCTAGGAAAATGTTGCAACTGAAGTCTCAAATGGATGAAAAATGTTGATTGATGGGGTACTTATATATTTGAATACCTTTGGAAGGGTTTCTCCATGACTTACTTGAATTTAAAATGTAGAGATTTGTCCAACCCTTAAAAAAAACAAGCCTTGAGAAGACTAATAGAGATTAATAAGCTAGACATATTGTTGTTGCAGGACTTAATGAGTGAATGGGGAAAAATAGTTGGGGTTCTTAAGAAGTTTCTAGGAGGGAAGGACTTTATATTTTTGGATTCCAAAGGGAGTTATGGGGGCTTATGATAGGTTGGAAAACATGTCTTTTTCCTGTTCTAATTATTGGTCTTTTGATTTAGCACTGAGGACTAGAATTTTATCTTAGGAGCTGGGGAAGAGTTGGAAATATTGAATATTTATGGGCCATATGATGACAAAGTCAATTCTTGGGAAAAATTATTTAAGGGGGATTAGATGAATATGGATAATATTTTTTTTGTGACTGGAGAAATAAACAACTAGTTGGGCACATACTCGCGTGACACAGGGTTGTGTTATTCGATTGCTACCACTATAAACTCCATGTGTGCCCACGATGGCCCATACACGACACACAATGTAAGCCGAGGTTTCAAAATGGTGACTTCACATAATGGAGTTCTTTAACATTACACTCCATCACCGACTTCCCTACACCCCGAGGGCAGATGAAGATGGATAATATTTTTCTTGGCAGGGACTTGAGTTTCTTTAGGTTGCTTAGAAGTTTGGGGCCCAAATACATAGGTAGATACTCTTTTTGAATTCTTTCTAAGAAGATTCGATGATAAGTGTATGTTTGATATCAAGCCTATAAAGTTGAGACCTAGTTGGACAAATAAAAGGGTTGGATTAGATGGTGTGGCTAAAATACTATACCATTTCCTTATATCTGAATCATTGTTATATGGTTCTGTTAGGATAAGGTAGTAGGTAATATCATGAGGAGACTCAAGCCACTTTCTTGTGCTACTAGAAATGGTAGAGACATGGAGAAAACCACATACCCCATTCAAATTATAGACAACTCTACATAGGTTTGAAAAAGATAAAAGTACATGCCTTAATGATTGGCCTGGAGAATTATTCTTGGTTTTCTATGATCTCACAGAGGGGGATCTTATGAGGGTCCTTGAGGAGTCTAGATATTCTGAGAAACCAATTTTTCATGCTAATTTCATTGCAATCACTTCAAAAACTAATAATCCTGTCTCATTTAAGGAATTTAGACCTATCTCTTTGTACAATAACATTACAAAATTATAATAAAGATTATTTCCAAGAGGGTTAAAAAAGTGTTGTCTAATTCAATATCGGGGGAACAATTTGGTTTCTTAGAAGGGAGGAAAATCCACGAAGCAATTGGAGTGGCTCAAGAGGGCATCCATTCCATAAAATCCAGGAGCCTTATGGCCGTGGTTATTAAAATTGACCTATCAAAGGCTTATGACTAGGTAAGTCGATTATATTTGAGATTGATGTTGACTCACTTAGGATTTTGTATTCCTTTTATTAACTGGGTGATGAGCCGTTTTTCATTTGTATCATTCTCACTCCCATTCACTGACATTGCTTCTTGTTTCTTCAAACCTATAAGAGAGTTAAGATAGGGGTTTCCATTATCCCTTCTTCTCTTTCTTATTGTAGCAGAAGGGATTAGTAGAGATTTGATTGAGGCAAAGAGGATTGGGCCTTTCAAGGGTATTAAGTTAGTGGGATTTTTTTTTATCTTTCTCATTTTATATTTGTTGATGACATATTAATATTTTGTGATGGGTTGAGAAAGGGTCTTGCTAAACTCTATGAGATGTTGTGGATTTATTGTTGGGCTATTGGGATGATGATAAATGTTGGTAAATAATCCATTTCTTATATGGGGAATTTTGATGAAGACAAAGAATATTTTAATGAGATACTTCCTTATAAATATGTGATTTTGGAAGAGGTTTTGAAACATTTATGTTTCTTTCTAAAAGAAAATACTTACCTCAAGAAAGACTGTCTTTGGTTGATTGAAAAGGTAGAAAACAAGGTTAATCTTTGGTTCCATTGTTGGTTCTCAAGGGGTGGGAGATTGGTATTGATAAAGGATATTTTAGAGGCTAGTATAGTTTAATGGATGCCTCTTTCATGGATCCCTAAGAGTGTTATAGACATTTTGAGAAGATTTTGCTTCAAATTTCTTTGGGCTGGGTGTAGCGAGAAGAGGGGTATATTGTTGGAGTGTTGTTCAATACTGAGAGTTGGGGGGTGAATCAATATTGCTTCTTTTTCTCAATTTAAATTAATTCTTTATTAATTTATAACAATTTATCAACAAGAATGTACAAAACTATGAATTTTAAATGTAATAATCATAAAAATTATATTTCATTTACTAGTTACAGTTTGAAAGAGACACCAATCTCTCTTCTTTTTATAAACAACTAAAGTAGACACCAATGCCCCATTTTCAAATCACCTACTTAAGGAAGCACCAACTCCCTGTAAATTAGGCTCCAACATGTAGAGGACTCCAATCCTCTTGTTTTCAAGAACCAACTTGAGGAAGCTACAACTCCCTATTTCAGGCTTCAACCTGTAGAGGACTCCAATCCTCCCTTGCTCCTCCCTTCCACCCTCACTTCATGTGTATGTTTAAGGTTTTATATGCTTTCTTGCAATCTACTTCTATTTTTGATCTTCTAAATTAGCTCACATAGACACTTTCCTTTCACCATGATTTTCTGTTTATATAATGTTTCAATAGGTATGTCATTGTAGCATTGTGTCTTTTTAACAGAACCATTGCACTTCTTCATTTAATTATAACAATAATGTTTCCATTTTTAATTTTTCATTAATAATTGATCTTTAATTAAAAAATATTCAAATCCCTTGTAAGTTGTTCAACATTTATCCCTTCACTTTCCAAAACCCTTGTAGCTGCAATGGAATTCCTGGGTGTTTCGATCAGAGAGGTTCTATCTTTCAATCTTTTGGATAGAACTTCTAATTGATCTAAGATCCTCTATTATCATCTAAAACTTTCTTATCTTTCACTAGCTTGTGATTTCCCAGATATATTGTTCATCATCCTTATGTTCAGTCTTCCGACTTTGTTTAATCAAATATACGTAGTAGTACATGTTATCCCCATTTTTTGGATATCTAAGGATATTATGTCTTGAGGCCCTCAGGTTGCAGATATGGAGTGCCAAGAGACTAAATGACCAGTAGTACCCTTTGCACAGATGGAAAATCCACTCACCACCACAGATGGTCACATTTTTGCAGATGGCATCCACCACACCAACTAGCTTTTGGAAGACAGTGGGCCTTGCTCCATGAGGTACAAGTCAATATTATGGTGAGCATCATTTCAATATTAAAGCCATTTGATTATGTTGTATCTTATATTGCTCTAGATTTCATGATATGTGGTTGGACACTATTCCTTTTTCCTCGCTTCACCTTGCTGGATGACATTGTTCTCTAGTAAGTGGTTTTCCTTAGGGATGGGTTTTCTACTGGGAACTCCCTTAATGAGCCATTGTACCGTTCTCGACCATACTTACCACTTTCCATCATTGTTCCCCTCCTTCCCTTATCTCTTGGGATTTTAGGGTGTATTGACCCAAGAAGGGGCTGTCCCTCATTCTATGGGGAGAAGGGGCTAAAGGCCTAGAGGGGTTGATGTTGGGTAAAAGATAAAAGCCTTATATGAACCTTCTAGATTCTTCTCCCAGGGATCACCCAAAGAAAGAAATGAAACACTTATATTTGAATAAAGGGGACCCACAATATAATAAATAATTCTTAAGAGGTTAGTTGAAGGATAGGAGGTCTCAACACAAGCCAACCTATCACATCCATGAATATCTAGTGGTATAACATTACCATCATCTGGTCACCAAACCAGGATAATGACTCTCAGTTGCATGGATGAGAGAAACGGGGTCTCATCACGAGCCAAACTTCTCATTTCCATTAGGTGTTTGTGGGTGACATTTCCATCACCTGGTCACCACACTAGGGCGATGACCTTCAACCTCTCCTTATGCTATATTGAAAGAAAATAAAGAAAGAAATATAAAAGGCAATTGATGGGCTTGGAAAAAGTGCATTGTAGATGAAGGTACCACACACCCTCTACAAAGGCATCCATGAATGAGACACTACAACCCCTTGTATTCCATGAGCTCTATGCCCATTGAGTCTTGACCCAATACACTTCATCCACTTTACATGGCTTAGAGAGGGACCTCTTGGAAACTCTCCTTGACCTAGGGTAAGATATACCCAATAGGACACCTCGTCAATCCTTCCATATTCAAGCTTGAAAAGTCGCATAATGTCTTTGAGCTGTTGATTGGTTGATATAGTGATATTTGATGCACATGCTTAGATGGATTATTTATTGATTGGATTCACTTATCATGATGTTATGACTTGAGAACCTTGGAGGGTGTTCTCATTTGTCTTTGCAAGACCTAGTTGGTGGACATTTTTGGGAGAACAAGCCTAGCTTGGGCTTCCATGGGGATGCAAGCCCACAGGTTGGATTCCAGGAGTTCACATGCTGGATGAGAGAGATCAGACTTGGATGACCTTGATGATGACTTGGAAAACCTATCCCAACCCTCACTTTCCAAACAATTTTCCCAGGAGGGAAAAAACGTTCTACTTTTGAGCTTGGCGTCATCCTTTTGGGGCTAAGGCATGGTGGTGAGGTGCCACTCTTTTGAAACATTGGCGTTTGAGGAGGAGAAGGGTATTCACCATGATGAGAGTGATTAGATGCTTGACATGTGGCCTTTGGGTATTCACCAAGGACTTCCTCAAAGTGGCAAAACGTCCCCTAAAGGGGTGACATCCTCCTAAATTAGGGTTTTATTTGTGCAAAAAGTGAAATTTTAAGTGAATTGTTTAATATTACTTTGTTAAGGGGGAAATATTAAGGTTGTTGACCCCTAATATTTTGTTTTACTCCTTAATTTGTGGACAAACTATGCTAGATACATTTTGTATAAATAGAGATCATAAGATCTCATTTTCAACATAACTCTCCCTCTTGTGAGAGGCCTTAGTTTGAAATTTGCGCCACACTTGGATCCTTTTATCTATTATGCACTTGTTTATGGCTATATATTGGTGAATAGTTGGTGGAAGTATAGCTCTAGCCTTGGATGATTTTTTTCTATCTCTTATGGTGGATTTTCTATTGGCATAATTTACAGGAAAGCGTGTGCTTTTCATTGATGGAAAGAACAACAACAACGATGGAATTATTACAGGAAGAGGGTGCAAAAGGAATCAAAGCTCAGAAGGAGTCAAAGCTCGAGAGGAATAGCGTGAGTTTGTATAAGGAATCAAGCTCAGGAGGAATAGCACAGAGTTGCATGCAGAGCGCAAGTGTGCGCCAGGGTCAAGGTCCAAGAGAAGGACTCACAGGAGGAGTCAAAGCTCAGAAGGAGTCAAAGATTAGGAGGAATAGCGTGAATTTGCAGAAGGAATCAAGCTCAGGAGGAATAGAATAGATTTTCATGCAGAGCGCAAGTGTGCTCCAGGGCCGAGGTCCAAGAGAAGGACTCGCAGGAGGAGAAACGATCAAGACCTTTGAACACTTATAAAACTTTCTAATTCAGAGAGATCAGAAAGTTTAGGAGGAAGAACAACAATGGCCATTGGATCACCAATCCTTAATAGTCAATGACCGTTAGATCAACGTCCAGTGACCAGAGGAAGCGGAGAGGAGAAGTACAGATCTAATCCATTGGATTTGAGCACCGAGGATCAACAGTCATTGGATCCAGAAATAAATGCAAGAAGGTTAAGACTTTGATGAGCATAGGAGAGCGGACTTGTCAAAGTCCCGAAGTCACGAAGTAAGTAGGGATCGTCCATCGTCAAGACTGACAGGTGGCACACGATCCTCAATTCCAGAGAAAATGACTTCGAGGATTTTTCAGTTTGACACTTGAAAAACCCGAAGTCGGGAGAGCTGGAGAGCTGGAGTAAATGACAATCGTCAGATCAGTTTGAAGTGGAAGGAAAGGATAAGCTAGAAGAGCTGCATCGCAGACATATCGAGCCATTGATCTAGGATCATGATCAACAAACAAAATTCACTTCGGATACAAATATGCGAGGAGGTTACGCTTCAGAAAGTTTGAGATTTGAAATACCCAAAACCTGAAAATCCGAAATGAATAAGGACCATCGAATTTGGAGGACATGCGATGACTATTGGATTAGGGTTGTTGGTCAACAAACCACGTCATCAAGGACATGCAACATACCACGTCTACAAGGACCTGTGGCAGACCATGTCAGCAAGACTACGTCAGCAAGGACACGCAACATACCACATCTACAAGGACATGTGGCAGACCATGTCAGTAAGGACACGTGGCGCAATAAGACAATGGAAAGTGTCAAGTTGATTCAACATTTTAGGTACGTGCAAATCACAAATCTGAGTGACACGTGGAAGCTACCAGGCTCATGACACGTCATCAAGTGACGTAAGTATGTGACGTCACTCTGGGAGTTTTACTTCAGGAGCTTTACCACTAGCAAATGACAAAAGCTCCGAAGTCCCAAAGTGGACATGAGACATCCGATCTGAAAGATCACTTCGGAAGAATTCTCATCCGTCGATCTACTCCAGTGGAAGGATAACATAAGTTGAAATCTACGAAGTCTGGAGACGCGAAAGGACCGTGACCGTTGATTCGAAAGGGACACACATCGGTGGATTGTCAGGTCCAGGAAAAAGCAATGGAAGGTTGAAAGGTTGGAAAGTTGAGATTTCTGAACCCCGAATACTCAAAGGGATCGTGACCATTGATTCAAAGACCACGCGTCTTTAGATCGTGTACTCCTGGAGAAATGCTCCGGGAGCAAGCAGAGTTTGAGAATCGAAACTTCTGAAGCCAGAAAGGCGAAATCGATCTCGTTCATTGGTTTAGAGGGCCACATTTCACCTGATCATTGAGACTAAGGATCGCTCGTGGACAAAGGAAAGAAGGCAGATCCGTTGATTGAAGAGGACATATGTCAGTAGATCTTCCATTTCAGAAGATATCCAGTCAACAACAACAGGGTTTGAGATTTGAAACTCCCGGAGCCTCAGATCACGAAGTAAATCTCAGTCGTTGATGTAGGAAGGTGAGATCTGGTCCACAGACTTGAGAGGAAAGATATGAACCGTCCGTTCAAGAATACCGTCAATATCATGAGATCAATGGTCGTGCCCCATTGCGGGGCCAAAACATGCTCGGGTCTTAATTTTTTCGCGGGCGGGCCGTAATTGAAACCATGATTTTGGAGAAAGGACGTGTGGAGGCTTGTAGTGAATTGCGGGGCGAAAATAGGGTTTCCCTCAAACCACCTATGGACGTGCCCACAATTGCATGGTCACATGAAGCTCATAGTCCAATGCCATATCGTGAAACAGAGCCAGTGCTCACTAGATAGAAATCAGGAAAGTGCCTTTTTGGATAGGCATTTGGTCACCGCCGATGGTCACGTGAAGGAAGAGGCTTAGAAGTGAAAGAAGCCAAAGACGACTGGCTATAACTAACAGAGAAGATGAAGATTTTCGACTGCTGGAGAAGCTAAGGAATATCAGCATAACGCCCACTGATGATGAACAATCTGAGTATAACTACCAGAGAATTGAAAGAGCTTCAAGGTGATCGCCAGAGGAATTAAAGAGTCTCTAGGTGACTACTAGTGGGATGAAGACCCCTCATAGAGACAACTGATAGATGGAAAAGCGTCGAAGACTGTAACTGCTAGAGAAGCCAAAGACTCTTAGGATAATGACCACTGATGAAGAATAGTCTCTCAATGATCACTAGAGAGAATGAAGAGTTAGGTGCATGATCGGACATGGACTTGGCATGATAAAAATACGCAGAACAAAGAAGAGATGGTTGCTTATGTAGAGAGTTATTCATGTGGGTTGAAGCATGATGTGAGCAAGAGATGAAATGCACAGAAGAGGTGTAGTGCATTGAATGGAAATAATACACAGAGCATCAAGCAAAGAAGAAAGAGACAGAACATAAATGCTTATCTGAGAGAGGAAGATAAAGTTGAGGTGCGCATGTAGAGACAGAGCAGAAGAGTAGAAAGATCAAGGAGATGTGAGCAGGAAGACACTGATGCAGGTAGAGCAGAGCAGTGTAGTAGAACAATGAGGAGACTGGTAAGCAATTGATGAACACTGTATCACTATAATGAATTTTAGTAAGAAAAGATTTATATTTCAGGGTGGTAGGGAGGTGCTAGGGAGGACTATTGTCCTCAGAGTTTCAAGTGGGTTCTTGAACACAGGGAGTTGTAGCTTCCATCTAGTTGCAACCAGAAAAAACCAGGGTGGCAGGGTGGTGTAAGGGATAACTATTGTTCTCTGTTATATAGGTTGGTTCCTATGCAATTGGAAGTTGGTGCTTCCATCCAGTTGGTGCTGGAAAACTCAGGAAGTTGGTGCTTCCTTCTAGTGGGTGCTAGAGAAAACAGGGAGTTGGTGCTTCCTT
>CBVK0100032518.1:0-10301 GCA_900067695.1 Picea abies | reverse complement strand
TCTAAAGAAGGTCTCTTCGAATGGTTGGTCATTCCCTTTGGCCTAAAAAAAGCACCAACAACTTTCATGAGGTTGATGGATGATGTATTGAGACCCTCAACCAACTCTTTTGTGGTGGTATATCTATATGACATCCTCATATTCAGAAGAAATTGGGAGGATCACATGCAACATATTCAATAGGTTTTGAGCACTCTGCAGTAGCACACGCTATATGCCAACTTGCAAAAATTCTCCTTTGGCATGACCATGATCCAATACTTGGGCTACATTGTTGATGAACATGGGGTACATGTGGATCCAACTAATATCCAAGTCATCCATGACTGACCAACCCTGACCACACTAACTGAGATTTGGAGCTTCTTGGGACTTGCCAACATCTACTGACGGTTCATTTTGGGATTCTCCCATATTACATGGGCCCTCAGCCAAGTGACCAAGGGAGGTGGCAAGGAAACGTTTGTGTGGGGGAAGGCACAAAAATGAGAATTTAATGATCTAAAGCATCTCATGTGCTCGTATCCAGTACTCTCCTTACCTGATCTACAACAATTGTTCGAGATTGAAACTGATGCATTCAACTATGTGTAGGATTCTCACTTAGCATGGTCATTCGATATCATACCATAGTGAGACACTCTCATATACTGTCTAGAAATAACCCACATATGAAAAGGAAATGTATTCCATTGTACAAGCATGTCGTCAATGGAAACATAACATTATGGGAAAGGAGACAATCATCCACACTGGTCAAAATCCTCTACAGTTCATACAGACACAGGGGAAGTTGTAGAACAAGTGCCATCAAAAGTGGTGCATATACTTGGACAAATTCCATCTCAGCATAAAGTTTAATCTAGGGAGCACAAATTGTGTTGTTTACTACCTCAGTCAACCTATTGTGGCTTCACTCACCACCGGGCTCCATTCCTATGGGCATGAGACATCTGAGTGGCCCCAAATTTATCAACAAGATTTCGACTTCGCCACCACCTATCAACTCTTGGGTACAGACGCAAATGTCACCAATTTTCACATTCAGGATGGACTGTTATTCCATTTGGGCCACCTTTGTGTTCCTGCAAGTGAGCATGCAAATATTATTTGGGAGGCTCACTAAATTCGGATGGAAGGACATTTTAGAGTGGAGAAAATTGTGGTTGTTCTACAGAAACATTTTACTAGCCAAAACTTCAACAGGATGTCAACAAGTATATTATATCTTGCACTGCATGTGTCTTTTCCAAGCCAACCATCAAGAAGAAAGGATTAAACACCCCTCTTACTACTCCCTAGAGGCCTTGGGAATCCATCTTGATGGATTACATATCTGTCCTTCCATCCACCAAGCAAGGAAATTATTGTGTATTTGTGGTGGTTGATCGGTTTTCAAAGATTTCCATTCTCATAGCCTACAAGAAGAGAATCATAGCAGTAGATACTGTTAATATCTTCTTTAAATGAGTGTGGATCCATTTTGGGATACCACAGACCATCATCTCTGATCAGGAAAACAAGTTCCTCAACACATTTTGGTCGAGTCTCTGGTCACTTTTGGACACTAAGATCACTAAATCCACTGCCTTCCACCCTCAAACTGATGGTCAGACAGAGGTTTTTAATAAGATGATAGTGCAAATCCTGTGCATGTATAAATATAAGCATCCATGTACATGGGATGAGAGTCTTCCCTATGTTCATAATAGCCACAACAGAGCTCTCCATAACTCCACCGTTGATAGCCCATTTCAAGTGGGGTTGGGATTCCAAGCCTTGGGTCCCATTGATGTTGCACTAAATCTTGCAACCACACAGACAAAATATTCCCATGTTCAGTCTGAGGCCCACAAAGCCACTAGATTCATTGAGTAGATTCAACAAATCCACCAGTAGGTCCATGAGATTTTGTAGAAATCCAATGCTAAGTACAAGCAGCACCATGATCAACACCAGGTACTGCACAAGTTTCAGGAGGGAGACAAGGTTTGGTTACATTTTCAAAAATAATGCCTTACAGGGCCCCACCGAAATCTTTGTCCACTTTTCTATGGGCCTTACACTATCACCAAGGCTATGGGAGACAATGATTTTGAGCTCAACACTCCCCCCTTCCTTGGCTTACACCTAGTGTTCAATGTGAACCTCCTTTGACCATATTTTCCACCATTATTGGAAACCTTAAAGATCGCAGAACAATTGACATCAACAAATATCAACCCTGACTACATGGAACAAGCATCCAATGATCCGATAGTGGACACACAGGTAAAGGGAACTCACCAGCAGAGGATCCAACTTTATCAGGTTATCAAGGCAAGACAGTTTCTCCACCAATGAAAATGGCTCACCGAGGGCCAAATTTAGCAGAAATTTCCTCACCTGATGAGGGCACTCAACACAATGGATACCTTTGCTTCTTAAGGGGGAGGAATGATCCAGGTGGATATTGGTGGCCACCCACCTATTCCAATTGGATCCTTTTGACAATTTTAGTTCAATACATTCTTCTGTAATTTTTTTTAACTATGGGTTCTACACTTTGAGGGTTGTATAAATCCCTACACAACTTCTAGGTGGATATTGGTGGTTGCCCACCTAGTCCAACTCGATTATTCTGGAATTTTTCATGTTAGTACATATTTTTGTACTTTGGGCTGTTTTAGGGCCCTAAAAAATGTTTTTTTGTCTTTCCATAGTCAAACTATAGACATAGTCACATTTTGATGGCATAATGTGTAGTTCTCGAAAATACCTTTCCAACGGGATATCACATGCCTAAAAAGTAGTTCGTATGCAAACTTTACGACCACTTGAAGTTTAGGTACAAACTTACCCATTAGGGCCCACATAAATTTTGGAGTTTCATTTCCTAGGGTTAGGTTTTTGGATGTCTAGGGTTTTGGAATTCATGAGAAATGTTTAAAAGGTATATGGAGCCTCATTGTAATCATTCTTCTCAAATGGATGTGCGTACCATCCACATCTCTTCTCAGAGATAACTTGTTGGATTTACTTCACACACACACAGGATTTCATTTTCCTAAGGTTTTTCCTCATTTATTAGTCATTATTCAGTCTCCTATATTTTAGGAAGAATATTCCTCTAGGGAGAATATTCTCTTCACTTTTCAATTTAGTTTGATCATTTGAGTGGAGTCTAGATGCTACATTGGGATTATCACCATGCAACATTGGTATCATCACCAACTAATGCACATTGTCCTTGGTATCATCACTAGAATAGAGCATTACCCATGATTCCCTGATATCCTCCTCACTTCACTATGTTTCAGTTAGTTAATTGGAGATTGATTATTGGCCCTTGACCAAGTTTTGAGGATCCTTGGTCATGTTTGACCTATTTTTGGGACTTCAATAGGTTGTCGAAGGAAGATCACAAGACGAAGCAAAGGTTTTGAGGATCCTTGGTCATGTTTGACCTATTTTTGGGACTTCAATAGGTTGTCGAAGGAAGATCACAAGACGAAGCAAAGATCGTAGGATCTCGGCCCCTCTTTAGGGATTTTTGGGTTTTTGGGTTATGTAACAACCCATGGGTTTACCCATTCTTAGGCCTATTTTGTAATGTATAAGAAGAAGGATAAGCGATGTAGGAAGTAGTTCGATCTATGTGATCGAAGAGTTGTAAGTTGTGCTCAGTGCAAGTAATAGTTGTAAGTGATTCGTGCATACTGTGTGAGACTTGTAGAGCTAAGTGCTAGTCATTTGTAGTGCTTTGTGCAAAGACTGTGTAAGGCTCTGTGCCTAGATCTACTTGGGGAAGGAGGATTTGTCAAAGTGCGTGCAGATATCCTATCCTATGCGGAGTAGTGTTCTGATGATTTGTGCTTGTAAGAATATTGATAAAATATAATAAAGAGAAGACGAAGAGTTGGTGGACATAGCCCCAGGGTGGGAGTGAACCATGTATATCCTGTGTTGTGAATGCTTTGTGATTTTGGTTGTTCTTTTATTTATGTGATTCAATTCTTAGTGTGATGTTATATGATAGATGAATCTGATATGATAGTTTAGTGCTAAATAATATGAATGAATGCTATATCTGATCTCTATTTGTATGCTTAGTGCTTGAATCTATTGGATTTGTGTGAAGACTACGTTGATCTACTGTTAGGGTTTAGATGCATTGTGAGTTAAAGATGAATATTAACGAATTGTAATTGCTAAGTGCTTTGATAAGGTGTTATAATCACATATATATGTCCCAAATAAGGTTGTAGACATATGAGTCATGCAACCACCCCTGCCTCTACCTCGGGTGAGACTTCATTTGCTTCGCAAGTGTTGCCGAAAGGGTCGGTAGTTAGGGTTTTTTTGGTGGGCTCTTGAGCGTTGAACCCTGGGTCTGCCCCTGTGCCAACAAATGGTTTCATTTCCAGGACCTGAAACTGTGATTACTGGGAACTAAGGAAGAATAAGATTTGTGCGAAGATCTGACTTAAAACTGTGAAAACTCCATGCATAGATCTATTTCCCTAGTGCATAGTACTCTACTTGATTTGTGAAGCTCTGTGATAAGAAAAGAAGTCTGATCTAAAGAAAAGAGAAAGAAATCTTTGTGCGTAGATATGTTGCTTGACTTGCGAAGCTCTGTGCTAAGGAAGGAGGTAAATCTGAAGAAAAGAGGTAAGATCTGAACGCTTTATGCTCTAATAGAGGTAATAATAGTGAAATGTTTTATATCTAGAAGCTTTGTGCTCTGTCGAATGTAAGATAAGTATAAATTTTTGTTTCAAGAATATGGATCTAGGTATGTTTGATAAATGTTTTCCTAGCCTGAAAACTAGGATGCAGCTGGAAGAAAGAAGATTTGATATGAGTAGATCTGATAAGAATAGTGAAAGATATGTTATTCCTATGAATATAAAGAATGTTTGGACTAATAAATGGATGCAGGATCCTAGAAAGAATTTTTTGCAAGTTAGCTACTGTGATCCTAGTGTGCAGTATAGGAAAGGTTATGGATCATTTAAGAGAAAGAGAGGATTAACTCTTTGTTACAGTTGTAGAAGACCAGGACATCTTGCTAAGGACTTCCCTAGTAGAAGACCCAATTTTCTTTGTTGTAAATCTATGGATCACGAATTTTTGGATTTCCCTAGAATGATTGCTAAGCTTGAAAGAATGAATATGGAACAAGTATACCCTAAGAAAGGTCAAGAAATTGAGACCGTGGTAGAACCCAAGAAGGAATCAGAGACTGTACTATTACAGATGAAAGAAACCATGAATGACCACATAGATACTAATCTATCAGAGATATTAAAAGAGAAAGAACAAAGAGAAGTAAGAATAGGAGACTTTGACATTGACTGTATTATGGATGAGGAAACACAGGTGAATATAATGACATAAAGAACTTGGGAAATTTTAGGAAATCCTGCTATGATTCCTTCATTAGGAGGAATAGGATTATTTAGAGGAAAACTGATAACCCTATGTGGAAGACTTACCCAGATATCTATGAATGCTCATGGAACTTTGACAGAAGAATATTTTGAGGTTGTTAAATTTATTGAGAACAACACCCCATTTTCTATGTTACTAGGAAAACCTTGGATTAGAAAGGATCAGGTTAGAATGAAAGAAGAAGAAGTATTAGAGCAGAAGAAGCAAGAATTGAAATATTTCATGAATAGGAGGATCGCACACTTGATTGAAGAACAAGAGAACAGATCGAAGATATTTAGAACCACGGATGTCGAAGTTGGAAGAACACAAGAACCATCACAAGGGACTGAGACACCTGCCCTAGATGGAGAAGAAGTATTTCCCTTGAATCCTAGGAAATAATCTCAACAGCGTGAAGTTACTATGCCAAGAGGAGATAAGAATCATAATGGAAAGAGGAATACTGAGACGAAGCTAATTGGAAAGAAGGATAGAAAACTAAGTAAGAAGAGAACAAAGATCAAAAAATTATAGATTGTTCCAGAGGGAACTTCGCAGAAGGAAAATTTGTAAAACTGGAACTTCATCGAGATATCAGAATAGCGCTACATGGAAATTTGCCACGGTAAAACGATATAGCTATTGGAAACAGTATAACCATCAGACTGATGCCCTGAATGGGTAGAACAATAATTATGGCCAGAAAGCTTGCCATCATACCATTGGGACCACGCCGTAATGGACATAACTGAATTAAAGAAGGTCTCTTATCCGTTGAAAAGATCTGTTATGTTAATAGTGAGAGATATGTTATTCCTATGCATAGAAAGAATGTTTGGACTGAAAAATGGATGTAGGATCCTAGAAAGAATATTTTGCAAGTTAGTTACAGTGATCCTAGTGCACAATACAGGAAGGATTGGGGATCATTTAAGAGAAAGAGAGGATTAACCCTTTGTTACAGTTGCATAAGACCAAGACATATTGCTAATGAATGCCTTGGTAGAAGACCTAGTTGTGTTTATTGTAAAGCTATGGACCATGAAGTTTTGGATTTCCCTAGAATGATTGCTAAGATTGACAAAATGAATATGGAACAATAAAACCATTAGAAAGGCCAAGAGACTAAGATTATAGCAGAACCCCAAAAAGAATATGAGACTGTATTACTAAATATGAAGGAAACCCTGAATGATCACATAGACACTAATTTATCAGAGATCTTAAAAGACAAAGAATGCATAGAAGCAAGAATAGGAGCTACGTCATAGACTGTGTCCTGGATGAGGAAACACAGATGAATATTATGACAGAAAGAACTTGGGAAATTTTGGGAAAACCTGCTATGATTCCTTCATTAGGAGGAATAGGATTATTTAGAGGAAAACTGATAACCCTATGTGGAAGACTTACCCAGATATCTATGAATGCTCATGGAACTTTGACAGAAGAATATTTTGAGGTTGTTAAATTTATTGAGAACAACACCCCATTTTCTATGTTACTAGGAAAACCTTGGATTAGAAAGGATCAGGTTAGAATGAAAGAAGAAGAAGTATTAGAGCAGAAGAAGCAAGAATTGAAATATTTCATGAATAGGAGGATCGCACACTTGATTGAAGAACAAGAGAACAGATCGAAGATATTTAGAACCACGGATGTCGAAGTTGGAAGAACACAAGAAGAATCACAAGGGACTGAGACACCTGCCCTAGATGGAGAAGAAGTATTTCCCTTGAATCCTAGGAAATAATCTCAACAGCGTGAAGTTACTATGCCAAGAGGAGATAAGAATCATAATGGAAAGAGGAATACTGAGACGAAGCTAATTGGAAAGAAGGATAGAAAACTAAGTAAGAAGAGAACAAAGATCAAAAAATTATAGATTGTTCCAGAGGGAACTTCGCAGAAGGAAAATTTGTAAAACTGGAACTTCATCGAGATATCAGAATAGCGCTACATGGAAATTTGCCACGGTAAAACGATATAGCTATTGGAAACAGTATAACCATCAGACTGATGCCCTGAATGGGTAGAACAATAATTATGGCCAGAAAGCTTGCCATCATACCATTGGGACCACGCCGTAATGGACATAACTGAATTAAAGAAGGTCTCTTATCCGTTGAAAAGATCTGTTATGTTGTTGTCTACTTATTCCATCGACTGTTGCACCAAGAACAATTTTGCAAATTGTACCAGAGATAACTCATTTCTACCGCACTGTGATTAGTAAGATCGACACCAGTTCTATTGTTTTGTGCACTCATTCATCCATCCGATCTAAGCATGTATGTCAGACGAGCTTAGTGTCATGGAGAAAATCGTCGAAGAATTTCTCATTGATATCATGCCCGAGAAAGTAATGTATGCAAGTATTCAAGCGTCCTTGATGAGAGGACTGCAAGCCTCTCTGTCAACCACTCGCGTATTCGGGCCATCTTGAGTTGTCAGAGAAAAGAGAACCAAGAACAGAGATGACCTAGACAATGTGAAGCTAATCTCGACCATCTTACCCGAATACATCCTGCCCCTGGCTGACACGATGAGTCGCGATAGTGTGCCAAGAGATTTTTATTACACCATGGTTATTGCGTACCTCCCGAAGGGGATACACGCAGTTAGAGCACAACAGGACAAGATCACAACATTGAATTTCAACGACTTCAACCTAGGAGACTGCAAGAACCATAATATACTCACCCCATATAAATACTTGACCAAGACAAAGGGGAAGAACTCGAAGACAATCCCCTAGCCGTGGATGATGAACCTCTCACAGTCCACCCTATTGAACGTAATGAAGATCCCACACTTCGGAAGGAACCAGGAGGTTAACGCCTGTGTTAATCTCCTTCTCTCATGTTACCATGGCGACTACTTATGGATAGATTGATGTATCATAGTCGATCCAACGTTGATCCATAGGATCATCATATTGAGTATGCAAGGACCTAACCCACATGAATTTTACCCAGGAAAAGCCATAGATCGCACGTTAGCACATAAGATCAAGGATACCTATGGCGATGTTGATAAGGGGATGTGAGGCTACAAGGTAGCTTCCATCTAGAATGGTGCAGTGCACCTAGCATTCCAATTAATTGTAGGAAATATAGAAAGGAAAAATAGACCCATGCAGGTCATAGGGTTTGTCGTTGATCTTGTGGGGAAATGTGTATAAGGCCTACAAATGAACTGGGCAAAGTACCTAGTCAACCAGCTGGAGTTAGATTGTCGTGAAGCTCAGGATCAGGGCTATGAGTTCCACTTCAGCTGGCTTCTGATCCTCATAGTGTTTATTTCTTGGGAGATGATGGAAGGTGTGACCTTCCCAGACATTGAGCCATTCGAGCTACTTGCTGTGAAGACACCATGCTTTGGTACTCGAGCGATATGGGAAAACAATGGCATTCGAGCGTAGTTTTTCATACATATTGTCTCCAACTAAAGAGGTCTATCGAAGCCGAACCTTGCATGAATCTGAACACCCTACAATGGTTTTGAACCCTCATGAAGTTCTGCGCATATCAAAACTTCATATATATCACCGTGTGAGTAGACGAGCATAAGGAGGAACTTCAGTCGTACTACAAGATCATTGAAGAGGACCTCAAGGAGATAACTAAGGACTAGTCAGTAGAACTCCTTATCCCTGTTGATCCTGCAGAGATGTCTGACCCTGAACTTGACATCTCAGAGGCCACTCACAAAGAACATGACACACCTGGACCTAGCAGAAGGAAGAAGACCGAAGAAGTCTAAGACTTAAGCAACACATCAGAAAAGACTGCTTCAGTATCACCTGGATGAGGGGGTGATGACGAAGTAGAAGAGGTAAATGGAAAAGAAGATGAGTAGAATAAAGGAGAAGTAAAACCACCTAGAGATGAGGATGATCCCTTGAAGAAGAGGAAGGTTTCTCCCATGAAACCCTCTTCCTGAAAGAAATCCAGAGCTACCTTGACTAAGATGCAGACTGTGCTCACTGTCGATGATTTTGACTTCATCATCGTAGCTATGAATGATGCCTCACATGAAATATTTCAGAAACAAGAATCCAAGAAGGAAGAGATGTATGATAGAATCAAATTTTAACTTTGAGGGGTAGAGTAGGCCCTTCATTCTAGACGCACAATGTTTACTGTGCCCCTACCGTCGGAAGAACCAGAGTTTGGAGATGAGCCAGTCCAAATTCGCAGACTAGTCGATGTGACCGAAGCTCACCTTCATCACACACAGGAAGAAACAGAACAAGGCACACAAGCCTTGAAGCAAGTGCAAGAAGTAGTCGTAGAACAACGTTGAGTTGCAGAGCAGGAGAAGGTTTCTTTCCAGACAAAGTTTGAAGAGGAGAAAGTACAGATTCACCAAGAAAAATAACAGTTACTCACAGAGCAACTCAAAGTAAAAGAAGCAGTCAACAAATCACTTTTCTCTGTGACAGGTTTAGAGACAAAGGTAGAAGACTGAGTCAAACAAGAAGTAGAACAACTCATGGAAGTAATCTAGCAGCTACAACAAAGAATAACAGACTTAGAGCTCCGAACAGTAACCGACACTCTGCAAGAGGTGAGGGATCAAAGAGAAGCAACTGCCTGCAATGCAGTTGAGAGAATAAAGGCCCTTGCCATGGAATGTAAGCAACTAAGTGATCGCAGTGCCCAGAATTATGAGCGACTCACTGAGAATCCATAATTGAAGGCACTGGAGTCACAGTTCC
Source organism: Picea abies (assembly GCA_900067695.1). Taxonomy (NCBI): domain Eukaryota; kingdom Viridiplantae; phylum Streptophyta; class Pinopsida; order Pinales; family Pinaceae; genus Picea; species Picea abies. The sequence goes on along the minus strand of CBVK0100032518.1, from coordinate 160 downwards.
AGGAGGAAAAGTAGAAAGAAGAAACAATACAGACGCAGTTAAAGCCCCTATCAGTTGTTGAAAGGATGAAGTGATCCCAAGAGTAGCGTGCTGCTCAATAGAAGGTCCACACCATTTAGAGAAGAGTTATGGAAGTGACTCAGAGGCTCCAACCTATACA
>CBVK0100032498.1:0-13179 GCA_900067695.1 Picea abies | reverse complement strand
AAATTCATAATCAACTAGCTTATTTTATGAAGGTTTATTGTCTTATGAAGTACTCACAATCATTTGGTACTTGGAAAGTGCCTTGTTTGCCTTGTTGTCTTGTTATGGGCAGGTACACAATAATATACATTGCTTCATCCTTTAAGACGTAAAAGAAACCTTTGATTTAAGTGATATGTTAGAGGGGAAGGATTTCCTTGCGATTATTATCCTTGGCCTTCTCAAACCCCCCAGGTCACCGGGGACGTCTTCCTTGGGGTAGACTTGACATACTCCTAAATAGAAAGGGATCTCCTATTAAGGTGATAGTGATAGGTTATTCCTAATTACACCAATTTTGTATCCACTTGCCTTGGGATTTTGGGTAAGTACAAATTGTGCGATAACAAGTTCTATATTCAGGGTTGTCTCTTTTATTTACTGCAATTTGATTTCTTCATATATTTCTCTTAAATTCTCTTGATTTGCTATTAAGTAAATTGCATATGCAAGCAAAGATGTTAATAGGTCCACATATGATCTACAAATCATACGAAAACAAGGTCATAGTTTTTGACTTCCCTCTATCCTTGATTCATTTATTATTTTTTTTGGTGGAATCGACAACTAGTCGAGCTCATGCTTGCATGACACGAGGTCGATTTTGATCGCAACCACTATAACCTCTAAGCATGCTAGCGTGGTCCCACGCGTAACACACAAGGTAAGTCGAGATTTCGAACCGATGACTTCACATAACAGAGTGCCTTAACAATACACTCCACCACCGATTATTCTACACCCCGGGGGTTCTTGATTCAATGTTATAATTGACTCTACTATTGTCTCTATAATCGACACTATTTTGACCTAATTTTTTCCATTGAAAATTTAAACAAAATATTGACCAATTCGATGTAAATATTGTTTTTAAAACAAAAACTACAATCGAAGTAAGTTTGGTTGCAATTAAAAACATGACAACAAAGTCCCTAATTGCTACCCCATTTTTTTCCAGAATGACCAAAAGTACCAAAAATAGAGAAATTCAATATTGAACTAATTTGGAAATTGTTTAGTTGGTAATTTTGGACTTATATCCCCTAAAATCTTGTAGTGAATGAACATATCAAAAGGTTCATTTTTGGGCCTAGTGTTTTCCATTTAATGCACCTGCACTCTATATGGTAAGTCCATTGAGCCATTCAAGGAAAATTCAAGACAATAAATGAGGTAGGGTAATCAATAACGACAATAAGGACAAGAGTAAATGGTTGTGATTGACTCAATCACTCAAAACCTAATTATCATAGATTTATTTCATTTGTGTAAATTAATTATGAATTTAAAAGTGGGCCAATGATCTGTGTACGATACAAACTCCTTGGTAAACAAATAATGTTGCTAATGGTTCAATGCTTTGAACAATGATATAAAATTTATGATTTACCTCTTTTAATTCCTCATCGAATAATCTACTAGGTCTATCTTTTGGACTCGAAACTACGCTTACACTTGATGTTCTCATCTTTGGTCATTTCCACCTTAGATGTGGACGTTCTTCCTCCATTTTATTTTGTTGATCCAACACATCTTCCTCTACCAATTTATTTTTGAAGCTAATTTATTTTCCACATAAAATGCTAATAGGTATGCTTCTTCAACAAAGTACAATTCTTGTAAAATACTTAAATTATATTGAATAATAAGTTGTAATCCATTCACATACCTAGAGATTTGTTTGTCCTCGGCTTCTTCATAGCCATGTTGGGATCCTCTCTAGGGGTGTAATGGGGGGTCAAAGGGCCCATTAGGTTGATAAAAGTGGAGGCCATTCAATGTAAGGTGGACTAGGTCCACTATGCTTCTTATTATTAAATAAGGCTCACTATGGTTGTTAGTGTCGAATAAATGTAATGTGGTCTCATTAAAGAAGGTCCACTAGGTAGTTACAAGGTTGTTGTGATTTGGGTTCTCTTGTTAACTATAAATAAGAATGGAGTCCTCCTTGTGGAGATGTGTGGAAGAATATTGTATTTGGAGCTTAGCTCATGATAGGTTTCCCTACATTAAGAGGCAAGTGAACAAGAGTGGATTCCTTCCACAAAAGGCTCATTGTAAGGCATTAACCTACCTTAAGGGTTTCTTATATTATTGAAGTGTGGGGAATTACATATATCTCTTTTGTTATTCAATTTCTTGTATTAAGGATCATAACAAATGATATTAGATCTCTTTCTTGGGCCTTAAAAAGGTTTTTTGTTTTCATTAGCGGATTTTTAAAGGGAAAAAAAGGGAGGGCTAGTATATCCAAATCAGAGTTTGGAAAGTGAAGATATGACTTATTTTATATAAGTTATTTTGAGGTTTTTCAACGACAATTGTGCAGATTACAAAGTATATATATTTGACATGGTGATAAGATTGTTGACAAACTAAATCCATTGCAAAGAGGATTTTTTGGGCTTTGATTTGGTATATTATATAATATACTTTCGATTAATATTGAATGAGCTACAACCCTTATAAATTGATTCTTTAAAAACCACAACTTTCATATTTGCATTGGTTTATGGCATTTACAAGGATATATTAGCCCCCCTCGTTAAGAGATATCCAATTATTCATGTAGATTATGTGTCAAATGCAAATTTTGTGGAAGAAGCCTCTCCAATAAGTTTTCTTGAAGAAGTTATGGATTATGGAAGAAGCCTCTCCAATAAGTTTTCTTGAAGAAGTTATGGATTATGACAAGCATATCAAACAATAGTTCCTCAAAGTAGAAGTCATTTCACACCCTGAAGCAGTTCATATAGTGTGACTTTATATGGAGCATCAAGTACAAAACCCACATGAAGCCTATGAAGTAATCCAAATATTGGAACTTTGGAGACATATTGAAGAGCAATATACAAGGGATATATATGGGTGGTATGATTTAGAGGAGACTTGTGAGGAATGGTCTCTGGACAATGGTCAACTATGGGAAGACAACTATTTTCACCTTCTATTTAATGACTCTACTCCATTTTATGCAAAGAACATCATTGAAGGCTATCATGAGCAAGTCATGACAACCAATTTTCAACTTATGTATTCTCCAGTGGTAGTATTCTTTCCATATCCACAATCCACCTTTTGCAACTATTTGGATGATCTTTTAGACATGCATCATTCTCTTTCTTTAGATCCACATGATCGTGGCGGGAATTTGGAGCATAGTACTCAACCATTCATCTCTTTCTTTAGATCCACATGATCGTGGCGGGAATTTGGAGCATAGTACTCAACCATTCATTGAGCTTAGGTGTCATCAATTGGAAGCCAACATGAGAATTTGAATATGGGACCCTTATTGGCACCAAGGTTTTGGAAAGACTGCACACATGCCACGAGTTTTGCATGTTGTGAGCGCCACAAGTTTTATATTGCACAATGCCAATATTGAATGCACATTGACTATTTTCTATTGCCCCTGCACCAGTCAGTTTGCAGTGTATGCACCGACTCTAGTGTTACGCAAAGACTTGTAATAAGTCACATGCATATCTAGTCACACATAATTGTAATGATTCATAATCGTTTTGTAACTGATCCAACATTCATGAGCCTTGAGGTTGTTAGTGAGCGGGAAAATTTGTTATGATTTCCATGCTTCTGTAGAGATAAAAGGAATTCATGCGAACTAGTAATGATTACTCTTTGTTGGTCTTAGTTGATTTGTTCATTGTAAGTGTAGAGTTGTAATTGTAATATGAGAGAGAAAGCAAATCGAGATCTAACTCTGTGGTCTTTGGTTCAAGCTTAACGAGTCTCTGAACAGGCTATGGCCCTTTATGTACCTGAATGTCTATATGTGATTAATGAATGAAGGCATGAGACCCGAATTTATACTTCCTAGCATGTTCTTTTTTATGAATGAATGCTTGATCTATGTGTTAGATTGTAAGTTACATGTATGAAAGTTGATATGAATGAGTAGAATATAATGCGTAGCTATAGGATAAGTGTTTCCCATTTGTATTATCCCTTCATGCAATGCACAAAGGTTCGATCTCTATAATTCTCATGACATCTCAGGTGAGACCATATTCAGTCCTTGAATATTGAATATGTTAGCGCTAATGGAGTATTTGTATTTAAAGCCTTTTGAACCCTCAGTCTAAAATCTCGAGCCAACGATTGGTTCCATTGTCAGGACTTGATGACGTTGTGATACATGGTGGAGTAAGGACGTGATGTGGAAGCCTTCAAGAAAAGAGATATGAGAATGGATCTATGGTAAGGAGGATGAATTCGCATAGCAGGAGACCATAAACCTACAAATCAACCTAGAAAGATGGAAATAAAGGTACGTATATTCACATCTGCATGAAATTTTCTTTGTTGAGTTTCCTTGTTTATTCCATGAATGGGTAAAGAGAAAGAAATAGATTAAATCTATGTGGCGAGCCCAATAACCATTGGTTTGGGACTAAGAAGTAGTAACTCAATTGAAATATTTGGAACATAAGTGGGCTAGAGCCATTGATTTCTAGTTTGTATGAGTTAAAGAAGGATATCTTGTTGAGTTTGTAGTTGAATATGGTGAATATTTTAGTAGTGCCAAAATAAAGTTTGTTGCCGACCCTCAAAGAAGATTGTTAGACGAGATCCCACTTTGGATCAAGATGTTGTTCGTGGAAAAAGGGATGATTCACATAGATCCCGATAGGATGGTATCATAAAACCCCTTGCGCAAAAGGGGGGATGAAAGGATGGGGGAATAAGATGAGATACGATAAAGAGAGAATGGATCCAAAAAATCATAGAAGAAGAAGAGCTAAGTGATATGCAGGAAGAGCCAAGTTGAGGAAGCAAGTCGACTAGAAATGCAAGGAAGGGAGAGCAAGGGGTGATGAACAAGTAGTAAGATCTAAGAAGAAGATAAGAGAACTTGTGCCAGAAGGGTTTGCGAGTGAAAGAACTATGCCAGAGAGAAGAGTAGAAGAAGAGAAACCGTCAAAGAGACGCAGTGTCAAGAACGAGGTATCAAGAAGAAGAGCTAAGTGATATGCAGGAAGAGCCAAGTTGAGGAAGCAAGTCGACTAGAAATGCAAGGAAGGGAGAGCAAGGGGTGATGAACAAGTAGTAAGATCTAAGAAGAAGATAAGAGAACTTGTGCCAGAAGGGTTTGCGAGTGAAAGAACTATGCCAGAGAGAAGAGTAGAAGAAGAGAAACCGTCAAAGAGACGCAGTGTCAAGAACGAGGTATCAAGAGGGGATACTCGAGGAAGTAGTAGGAGAGTTGTCGAGAACGAGGTCAGATCCCCTTGGCAAATGAGAGATGTAGTTGAATTAGAGGAAGATGAGGCACATAGTAGTAGCGTTGGTGGCATAGAAAATAGTGATGAAGGCACACTCCAAGAAAGTGAAGAGATCTTAGTTTTTGGAAAGATGCTCGCATAGCTCAAGTTAGGAAGTGTTAGCACTATAAGTCACACTTAGACTGTTGTAAGCGCAAGCCCATTACCCATCATAATGTAAAAGATAAGTGTTTATAATAAAATGCCAGATGGATGGAAAAACTCACAAAAGATTGTCAATCACAGATAAATCCATACAATATACACCAACAAATAAGGCCTTGAATAACTTCATCCATACAATATACACCAACAAATAAGGCCTTGAATAACTTCAGATCAGGTTTTAAGAGATAAGGTAAGTAGGTGGAAGACTTGATAAGAAATGTGTAATATCTATATCATCTACATTAGGTAGCAATAACACACATATGAGGAAAACTATATGAGATAAGAACTTCTTAAAATCAAAGAGAAAGACTCGGATATACATGTAAATGATATCACAATAGATCCTTTATTGCAACAAAGATACAATTAGACAGATGAATCATTCAATAGACTATAATCAAAGTAAGATAACAAAAATATGGTAAAGAAGTATGACTAATTTTCATTATCTAAAGTGTCTTAGGTCTGGTCCATACAATAGGAGAAACTATGCTACATAGACAATATCAAAAAATGAGTCCTCTCTCACACCATTCAAATAACAACTTCTTCATAAGATCATTGTGCCTAAGGGTGGCGTGGCTACATGTGTACAACATAAATAAAACAGAATGTTACTTTTCAGGGTGATGTTGGCAACGTTTGCAACATCTTCTTAAAGGTTGATTATGTGTCCATTTGAGCGCATTCTCTTTGGGCAAGTGGCCTCCCAGCTCACAATTGACCTTCAAAAGGTTGTTATGCATCCATCCTGACATCTGGCAGTTGCTCTTCCCTCCAAAAACTCCAAAAAACTAACTTCGCAGAGCCTCGCTGCAAACTGTCCTGAAACAGCCAGTTCGCAACGCCAGGCACTGTGAACTTTCCTGTAGTGGCATGTTTGAATATACAAAAGACTTAAAACATCCTAGAACTCTATCAAGTGTCCAAAAATGTTGTAAAATTCATAACATTGATAATCTTGATTAAAGAAAAGCACCCAAACTGATAATCATGGTTTACAAAACATAGCCATCAACAAAAATGTTGTAGAATGCATGAAATGGGAAATTTTGACCAAAATTGATGTTGGTTACGGAAGCTTAATATCTTCATTTTTTAATTCTAGAGCTTATCCTGGTCGAAACCTTGGCCAACATGTCCATGTTTCTCTTGGCCAATTCTTCTTTAAAAGGTTGTAGTTCTGCCTCCAATTTCTTGATTTGAGCTTGATGAGATCTGTTCTACCTATAGAGATTTCTGAGCTGTCTGTGAAGTGGCATGAATCTTTTAGCCAAGAACCTAGCCTTGTCAATAGTCTCACGGTACATGCCCATCATCCCCTTAAGCTTCTTCCTAGAATCCAAGTCTTATTTCTTCAATTTATCAGCTTCAGCTCTTGCTTCTTTGAGTTGCCTCTTGAGCCTTTTGAAAGTGGGATTGCTTTCATGTTGAGGAGTAGTGATGTCAATAACTTCAATGGGTTTCTCAAAAGATTTAGATTTACCTTTCCTCTAGGTTGAAGTTTTTTTTGCATCATCCTCCACAGGGGCATTTTGCTTGGTTTTTGCTCTAGTAAAATGCCTCTTAGGCTTAACTTTGTCTGCAGTAATGGGTGAAGGAAAAACAAGCTTTCTTCCACTTACACCTGTGGATTTGCTTCAAGGAACCTCCATAGGAATAAGATCTGCCATGGGTGAAGCTTCTCTATGTGAAGGTTGTGAGGGCCCTCCTGCTTCTGTTTCATTTATGGCTCTGTTAGCTTTATCATTCATGGTGCCCCTTTTCTTCTTGCTAACCTCTCAATACACAGTCCTCTCAACAGGAGTAGGACTTTGTATCTTGCACTATGGAGTGGGGGCAACATTTAACTGAAACTGTGATGAAGTGAGGAATGTTTCCCAATCAGTGTTTGTCTTTCTCAACTCTTCCATCACTAACATCTTAATAAGGATAGAGTGAAAGACAATGGTGTCTACTTGCTTAGACTTGGCTTGAACTCTGTCATCCATCTTACCAATGCTTCCAAAAAGATAAAAAGGGAGGTTCATTGATTCTTTCCCTGTGAAGCGTAGCAACAACCTGATGTGGTATTCGTATACCATGTTAAACCTCCCCTCACATGTGAAATACCTTTGGATAACCTTCAACATCTTATCAAAACCTTCAAGCATGTGGCTTCAAGGTATCGCTTTGGACAAGTTGTTCCCCTGATACTCTGGCTTAAGGAATTCCTTGGAGAAGGAAGCATTTGGTGATATAGCCTTCAACCACTTTTCTCCACTGTTGGGTATCTCTGTTGCAACAGAAATGGAATGTTCTAAAACCTCAAATTCTAACATCCCCACTTTGGTTTTAGTCCCATTAAAATTTAATGCAAATTCTCTGGCCACCTCTGGATGCCCCCACTACATCTTTTCACATAAATTAATGCAACCTACCCTCTGAAAGGCTTCCCTGATCAAAGGTTTAGAGTCAAGGAGTTGCATATCATATAGCTATGTCCTTACAATCCCCCCTCCCTTGTGATTCTTCTTATGTTGTTGATTATCCATAACCGTTGCTAGAAGAAAGCTTTTCTGTAAGTTTTAATGACAGCTAGATGTGTGAAAATAGGGAATACAATAAATTAGGGTTTTGATGAAAAAACTATTTTCAATAGGTTGACCTTGTACATATCTTTTATACACCTCACTCTATACACATCTACGAATGAGACAGGGCATTCTTCAAACATGAGGGATAAGGAAAAGCAATTGAAAGTTATAATGAAGGGAGACAAAAGTTAAATCTCTGCTAAAACAAGTCTTTCATCAACTTAAAAATTTGTTAAAAGCATTAATAATGCGTGCAATTTTAAGCTTGCTTCGATTACATGATAAACCACACATTTCAAAATGGATAGGGGTAAAATTCACTCGTTTAAGGCTGAATTTCAAAGGGTGTAGAAGATAAAAGTTTCAGCAGTCCTAGAACAGAGGGTTGGCATCACCCAGTTCATAGTGCCAGAGTAACCAAATCGCAGCGCTGTGGGGAAATTTAGGGAGACGAGTGGTTTCTTAGCAGTGGGAAAGATGGATGAGGTCAAAAAGCAACTAGAACTTGTGGGCAATGTTTAGAACATCACAGAGGTGAGTTTGAAATCTGTCAACAAAATTATGGGACAGTTCGCAACACCGATAGATAAACCAACAAAAACCCCTCTCTCAACCCTTAAACAACATGGAAACTCTCAAGGAGTACCTGGTAGACCTGGGCTTTATGTTGATGTCTGTGAATTTGAACATAGATGTTTGCAAGTTGTCCAACCTCCAACACTCCTCTTCAACCAGTCTGTAATGCTAGTTCGTAGCGCCTGTCTACCAGTTCGCAACGCATGTCTACTAGTTCACAGTGCCTGATTCAAACATGAATTGCACACTTCGAGGAGACTGTTAGAAGATCCTATGACATAATCCCTGAAAAAATTGTTAAAATATGGTGTTGAAAACAATGAAATCTCCTATGACATGACTCTGAATTTGCAATGATAACCATTGGATGCGTGAGGTGCTTATGAGTACGTTGTGAACTCTCCTGGTGAGTTGGCAGCACATACAACTGACTTTGACTAGACATTTAAACGGATAGATGGTGACAAGGAGAAACTTGTGTACAACTGGGAGGTGTGACATGTCAAGGTAATGATGTAAGGTGTGACTCATAGGGACTTTATTTACCTTGTCATGATGTCTAATTACATGACCTCAAGACTCTAAACTAAGGTTGAACAAATATTTAACTTATTCAAATCAAATTTTAAGTTATGACCCTAACAAGAAGACCTAAAAACCTATGACTTATGTAACCCTATGACTCAAAAAACAAAAATAGAATGATTTTTTGACCCCTACAATTCTATGTGTTAATAAGAAGCACTTTTGGATCCATCATTGAAGAAGATAAGACAGTATGGAGGAACCCCCGCTTTGAACCACTCCCCTCGCGCATTTCTAACCAAGAAGAAAGAACCAAAGAAGAAAGTGTAAGAGAGACAAAAGTAGAAGATACTAGTGGAGTAGAAACTGAAGTCAGTGAAACTTCTCAAGAAAGGTTGTTAGTACTAGTAGTAACCGATAGCAATCAGTCAGGAAGATCAAGTTCCAGTTGAAATATTGTCAATCGGGATTCAACCCTCTGGCTTGCCATGTTTCATGGGATGGGACGAGATGATGCAAAACAGCATTGGTTCACTTGTGAAACCATTAGGTTTATGAAGCAAGTCATAGACAAGGTGTCTAATATTGTGCAGTTAAAGACTACATTCAGAGATAGAGCTCTGACATAGTACATGAAGTATAAATATACTACACTAATAGGACAAGCAAGGTCCCTAGCAAATATAAAGAGAGATATCCTTAGAGAATTCCATAAACCTAAGTCAAACTCCCAAGGTATAACCATGATTAAGGAGATCAAGCAATAAGTTGGAGAAACCACGTGGGACTATGACCAATGGTTCAAGATTTTGTTGGGCAGATTAACTTTCCAAATCTAGGATGTCCAACACAAAGAGTGGTTCATTTCCAGAACTCTCCCTCACATTTGGGTCCCACTCGTAGAGTAGAAGGCGATGACTTAGTTAAAAGTTGTAGAGATTGTAATGTGCCTAGAGTTTATGCTTGGAGGTGGTGAGACGTTCACGGGATTGGCACAGGTGCAATCCCGGCTTACGAACTTCACCATGTAGTTGCAATACATGGCAAAGGGGAAAGCAGTACATGAAAATGTTTGGTGTACCCTGTGTCATGCAAAAGGTCACCATCGAAGTGAGTGTCTTGCGTTGGGAAATTACATGAAGACAGGCACACCAAACCCATTTCCTACAGGGCTATAGATAGAATGGTGCAAGATTTGTAGACAATGAGGCCATGTACCTCCTTGTTTCCCAACTCTACATAAGTATCAAAATATTACACATACCCCATACTGTGAATTTAGCAAATCCATAGGGCACAATGTGAACAAATGTCAATCATTGTAGTTGATAAAGGAGAATATTGTAGATGCTTACAAGGTCCAAGAGCAGAATAAGGGTGGATACCATGGAGGCTTTGACTGTGGAGACTTCTAGGGAGGCTAGAGAGGAGGGTATGGAAGAGGATGCATTGGGAGAGGGGGCAAGCAACCCATCTATTTCAATTGTGGAGAGACAAGCCACTTGGTGCAGTTGTGTACCAAGCCCCGCACACAATGTGGATGTTTCCACAACACAGACCATGTCACGAAATATTTCCCGAAGTTGTTGGAAAAGTGGGAAGAGAAGAAGGGGCATTGTAACATGGATGATTGTTGAGTCGCGCGAAGAGTAGAAGCTTAAAGAAGAAGTTGATGTACGTGTAGTAATCGAGGAGGTATCCACATAGGAATCGAACTACAAAGAGGAGAGTACTCAGGACAACAATTAGAGGGAAAAATCATGAAAGTAATGCAGGCACCTCCCAAGTTTGACATTGTGCAACAAAAGCAGTTCCTATGTGATGCAAAAAAGGTAATCAAGATACATGTGCACGAGGAGTTGCAATGTATGGTTAGCCCTGCATGCGAAGAGTTGCAACACATGGTTGAGATACCTACATGTGAGGAGTTGTGATGCATGACTGAGATACATGTGTGTGAAAAATTGAGATGCACAACACATGATGAATCACAGTGCAATGCTTACTCGGAGACTAACTCGGACAACCAAGTAAGTGAATTATTGCGTTGTTGATTGGAAATGTTGGGTGATCCTATGACTACCAAGAAGTCGACACATATGTTGACAAGGTGGATTGAGGAAGGTGATGATGAGACTTTTATCTCTACCCCGCTACTAGAATGGGACATGCATCATGTCAGTAGGAGGAAGTGCATTGGAAGAGAATTTAAAACAAGAGTTGAGTTAGGATAATATGAGATGGAAGGTATCATGTTGGACTTGGGATCTGATGTGAATATTCTTCCAAAGAAGTCATGCAAGTTGATGGGAAAACCAAAGTTGGCGTGGTCTCCCATTCAACTCAAGCTCACAAATCAGTACAGGATCTATCCCAATTGTAGACTAGAGAAGGTCGAAGTTAACATTGATGGGGTAAAAACAAATGCAGTTTTTTAAGTGGTCTAGATTATCGATGATTCAGACCCCTATCCAGCTGTTCTTGGAATTGATTGGACATTTGATAACAATGATGTTTTAAATCTAAAGCAAAGGCAGATTTCCTTTGAGACAGACACCGGTTGAGGGTGACAGATACAATCAACCAGTGAATGAAGATGCACAAAGTTTAATCATTGAGAATATATACAACATCATAGAGCGTGAGGAGGATTATGAAGTATCGACAAGGAGATGCATATGAATCACCAAAGTAGTGCACTGGGTTGGATCGGAATTGCAGGCCAGGTAGTGACCTACTGAGATTTGATGAGACAGGCCAGGTAGATGCATTTATAACATAAACAAAGGACAGTGTGCTTAAGACCCATAGGATTAAGGCCATGGATGCAGTAGTGAAGGGAACACCTACGCGCTAGTGGGCAATGCACCATTCAAACTTATAGGACTAGGCACAGGTGGTAGAATGCATCAAAGTTAGGTTCTAGCCTCTGACCGACTTTGAATTAGTAAGTTGTTTATCCACATTCGTTGATCAATGTTAGTACATATATGCCCATCCATAATCTTTTTCCCCTTGTTTTTCTTTAATCCCTGAATTTTCCTTACTTAGTCATTTTTCCCTTTCGAATGTGGGTTGTGGATAAGGCTACTACCAAATTCCTAGTTATGCAGACCCATAAGCCCATGTATCTATACTTAGTCATTTTTCTTCTTTTCCAATCCCAACACGTAGTCATCTTCTCAAGCGATGCGGGAGACCAACATGTCCATGTCCTGCAAATCCTGATGTCCCATGCCTTGCAGTCGCGCAATACTCAAAATGGCCTATCTACCTTCTTATCCTCCAAACTTCACCTTTTACCTTTTTCAATGAATGTCATTTCTTTGAATGCGAATGCAGGACACCCGTCCCTTCCACTTACCTTTTTCCATCATGTATTATGTCTCACATCCCATAGTCTCGTGTTCTACATAATGACCCTTCCACTTTCACGAATCGCATAATGATCATTTCCCATACGTAGTCTATTTTATCATTACGGGTGTGGGAGTCTTTCCCTTTCATTTTTTTCATTCCCCATGTCTTGTGTCCCACACTCCACCATCTTACAATCTCGCATTCACCATATTGCACTCTCCATTCCCCTTTTCACACTTCCATGCTTAACCATTTTCCATCTCCTACGACATCACATCACCATTTCCCGACTGCATTAATTTCCCCTCACCACGTCAGTTTCCACTTGTGTGAACATGATGATGTTATTAAAGTGGCGAAGATTTCATAAAGCATTGTAAGAAATTCTAAATTTCACCATGCAGGCCGAAAACTTTGAAATAAGAGCTATGGTGGTTAAAAATCAACACAATATATGGTAAATTAAATAAAGTACTAATATGCCATGTTGTAAAACGTTATATTGACAATAGCACCACCTATTGGTAAGAATAGAAAACAGTGTAAATTATGTCAAGTACGAGAAAAGAGTTGTATTATGGAGATACGCTAAATACACTTGGACGTGAATATCACGAGTTCCAGTGGTCGCGGGCATACAAGTACTA
>CBVK0100032492.1:0-10063 GCA_900067695.1 Picea abies | reverse complement strand
CATCTAGGTACCAGTGGCCTACTTTTGAAATCATTTTCTTGGCTGCTACAAACAGTCTTGGGCATTCTTTCTTGAAAATAATAAAATGAACCCGAGCTATGAATTCATCGCAGATGAGAGCATAAGATTTTTTGTACCTGCTTTCCCACAGGATGTTGAAGTAGACATGTACAGGTAGCTTGGTGACATGCCAACTCAGATTCATGCTGGCGAAGACATTCCTTGCGTAGATCACGTCTAGAAGATATGAGGCCATGTGAAAAGAGGGTGCTTCTCCTTCCTTTGGTGTATGAGCCTGTAGTATGTTGGTGCTCAATTGTTTAGAGATGATTGCTCCCCAGTTGAAACTACTTCTGGAGATGGCCACAATGCATGCTAGGGGCATCCATGCTTTTGAGAACTTAGCGCAATCTTTCTCCCCATATAAGCAACATATTAGAGCCATTAAATAGATGTATGGCTCCCTTAGATTTGTTGTCCTGTACTAGTTGTTGCTCCAGTTCATGAACTTCTTGTCCTCCTTCCACTAGGAGGCCATTAATCAACTAGTGTCATGGAATTCATAGAACTTCACTACGAAATCTGTGTTCAACCACTCTTCTGGGTCTTTGATCTTGTAATATTTCTAGACCTCTGTCGAGAGAAAAACACCGACACATCCGCCATTCTCATCATCGACTAGGCACTTCGTCGGGTCTGTATGGTCGATTATCTAGCCCAAAGTCTCAATGCAGGGCAAGACTGGGGTTCGACAAGCTACCATATGTAGGCCTGAGCGACGGATGTTCGGAAAAACCTGGTCATCGAGCGCCCTTAAATCTGGGTCGTTGTGGGGAATAAATTCAGGGTGATCTTCCCGATTAATTTTGTTGAACAAATCTCCCCATTGCAAGAGCATTATCTTTGATCTAATGCTTGCTTTTGTATCACCAAAAGCTGGGGGATGAGCGAATGCTTTCTTGGTTGATGTTTTGATGACCGGTTCTGCTCTAGTAGCAAACTCCAACTACCTCACAACGTCGGGAGAAGATCCTTCACTAACCTCTGCTTCCTTCAATTTTGGTGCCCTTGGCGAGCGTCTGGTTGTTGGCTTCCTTGGAGACATTTTTCTGCAAAGAGAGTAGAGCTAGACAACATTTTGCAGAGAGAATACTGATATATAAATAAAATGTGACCGTTGAAATGATAAAATTAACACATACCTCTTCTTCGCACTAGCTTAACCTGGTTTTGAAATTCTGAGAATCAAACACAACTCTTGAGACACTCTCTTCGCTTCTTCGGCTGCTCTGGAAATGAGAAACTTGTGTGCATAATGTAGGTGTTCACAATTCTCTTAGTGATTTAAATGGAGATAATACTTACCTTGTCGCATCAGTTATTCAATTCAAGGTGTAGGTGTGGTTCTACAAAATCTGTCGCCAAATCCGCATTACACTCGAGATTTAAATGCAGTCGTAGGTTGGCGGCGCAGGCGCGGGCTATAATGTGGTTCATCGGCGATTTCAAATTCTTGTTGTTCAATCAACGCACAGGGTAGCAACCTATGCAGAGAGAAACATTAATTGGCCTATTAAATGGCATAATCTAATCTTATTTTTTGCTGAAAACGTCCCATCATTCCGCTAATTTAATGGGTGGATTGGGAGTCAGTGATTCTCTTTAGACAATGTTTGTTGACACCTCTTGGAAAAAAATTCGACGTCGATCCATCTTGCCATACAACGCTGATGTGGAAATGTTGACTTGGAAGTGTGACTAGGACATGGGGAAGCCTAAGGTGACTCGGGATGAAACTCGACCATACAAAATGCCTACGCGGTAAAGACACATGGCGTTTGATATTGGCATCTTCATTTAATCGTGTTATTCAGAATCAAGGATTTTCATTAGATAAGCATTTTAACAACAGGTCCTACCCTGCCGATGTCGAAAAAGTATCACAGATCGACAATTGACGATAAGTTTAAACAAGTGTTCCCAGATTACCCCCCTCGAAACTTGTCGATGTCGAAAATGCATCGGGGATCGATGATCGACGATGTGTCAATGCGAAATTTTTCCATGATTTAAATCTTTGAGATTTCACCGACACCGAACAAACGCATCAATAATCAGCTATCGGAGGTTCATCATGGCCCATGTCAATGCTTAGCCCTCTCATATTTCATCAACACCGATGAGAAATCAGTCATTTCCTGAATCTTCTTTGCGAACAACCAGCGCAAATCTACTCCATTTTTTACCGATGTCGATGATACATTGACGATCAACGATTATTGTTACTATGTGGTCATTTTACTTGCTCGGATTTTGCCGACGCCGAACATAAGCGCGTGGGTCACAATTTTATCTACAGATTCTTAGTTAAAATGCCAAGTTCCTTTTAGACACAAAGGTTTTCACTTTGACAGGTTCAAAAAAATCCAACTTGATCAATGATGAGACATGAAAACGAAATTAGTAATCCCTCCACAACGGATTCAATTCAAAAAGCAGAACAAAAGAAAACAAGTGGTACCCAAAAGAGAAAAAAAAATCATAAAAGATTTTAGGGTTTGATGAGCGCTCAACACAACCCACGCCAAATGAAGACGTAGAGATGTTGGAAACACAAACAAAGAGGAAGCAGGAGAGCACGACCAAAGGGGCAAGTGTAGAACCAGAGGGTTAGTGGAAACAAATGCACCTAACCACAGAGAAAACTTTGCCCGTAAAAAGAAAACAAACATAGATTGCACCAAGCCCAACCACCGAGTCTAGATTACAAGGCCACACATCTAGTCCATTGCATCCTATAAACACCATGCTCTTCAACGAGACAACCCCGTCTTGGACACCCTTGAAGTTTTCCAAGCATGGGATATTGACCAGTTAGATGGAGGGCTAGGACATAGACACTAGTGCTCAAGAGTAGGAGTCAAGACCTTCCTTCGCACCAGTTCATAACATCGTCAAGGTGCTCTGATCCAATTTGGAAGTGCAACAACTACTACATCAGGAAACATCACAACAATTGGGTGAGCTCTATTGTGCACTCAAAATTTCTAGACTATCAGTCGACCCCAAGAACATATGGTCACAAGTAGGACCATTAGTGCTACATCACCATGCATCGGTACATAAAAGTTGGTTCTGCAACTAAACTCATTAGCCTTGATAACCTTTGAGGCATCCACTAGTTCATAGCCTCTATCATTTCTTTATGCAGAGTTGGACTTGGAATATGTACCTTCATGAGACCTACAAGTATTCATGGCAAAGATAATGAATGAATTAGATGACATGCAACGTGTGTTGAGTCAGTCCTATACAGAGCTGCAACAGAGACATGCGTAGGAGATGGTTGTGCATAAATAAATTGAATAACAACATGCAATGGAGGTGGTTGCACACATCTCATTACTCAAGGTTGTGGAGGAAGTACATGCAAGCATTCCCAACTCATCTGATGAATCTCCTGACCTCCCTTCGCTCTCATTTCTCTTCCTTATATCCAAGGTGATATAAATCATATCTCTAATATTTTAGCCAAAAATAATATTAAAACTCTATTTAAACCCCATAAAACCCTTAAACAATTATTCAGAATGATTAAGGATAAATATGATCCCATACTTTTCCAAGGAGTTTACAAAATTCCTTGCTTCTGTGGAAAATCATACATAGGCCAAACTGGTAGATCATCTAAACCCCGTCTCAAAGAACATATAGTTGACATCTTCCATAATTGCATCTCTAAGTTAGTTATTGCCAAACAATTCTACAAATCTAATCATCTCATTTGCTTTGACCAAACTAAAACTCTAGCTTCATAACCCTATTAGTCCTCTCGTATTATTCATCATTAACCCTTATATTTCTAAAAATTATTTTATTTGTTTAATTATTATTCAACTTATTTTTTATTTCTTGGTTTAATTTTTATCTTTTATCCCCCGCTCTTATGTTATTTCCTCTTTCTTACCTTTTTTACTTTTTACCCATCTCCTCATTTATAGCCACATTTTTCCTTCCTTGAAATACAGTTTTAACAAATTATATTTATAAACTTTATTTTCTTTAACCTTTTCTTTTAATTTCAAAATTTTAATTAGCTTTTATTTCCGATGGCTCTTTTACTATTTTAATCATTTTTCATTTCAATTTTAAAGTTAGTATTAAATAGTTTTTATTTCCAAAGGACTCTTTTACTATTTTAATCATTTTTCACAACGGATTGTAACTCTTTCTTCCACATTGGTTAACCTTAATTTATAACCCTGTAAACATCCACCCAAGCACTCTTTTCTATTATCATTTCAACTTTATTTGTCCACGATGATGGGTAGAGTGTCCACTCGAAACATTGGACATTTCAAAATTGTATACACATTTTATCTCTGCAAAGCTCAAGCTACATGTAATGTTGATACAAATGAGTAGAATATAATGCATAGCTCTAGGCCAAGTGTTTCTTGTTTGTATCATCCCTTCATGCAATGAAAAAAAGTTTGGTCTTTGTAATTCTCATGGCATCTTGGGTGAGACCTTATTCAATCCTTGAACATTGAATATGTCGATGCTAATGGGGTATTTGTTGGTAAAGCCTTTTGAACCTTGGGTCTAAGACCCCAAGCCAACAGCCCCGGTTTGTGGGTGAGCTTCATGGACTTCTTTAGCCTTACAAAAAACACTTATACATGAGACCTTGGTTTCCTAAACTACTTCATCATGGCAACCAACACTTCTATAAGGGGCCTAGTTTTATGGTGGAGCTACTTGGTTTACTGTAGCATGGTGGCTAGCACTTGTGCTGGGACCCTAGTTCCCTAGCCTGCTTTAGCATTGTGGTCAACAATCATCCATGGGACCTTGATTTATGGTTGTACTTCCCCACTACATGCATTGAAGGCAATGTTTTTCTAAGAGGGGTGGAGTGTTAAGATCCTCCCTAAGGGTCTAACGAGGGGCTCAAGGGCTCATTAGAGTGGTAATAGTGGGCGACATTCAAAGTAAGGTGGACTAGGCCCACTATGTTTGTTATTATTAAACAAGGCCCATTATGGTAATTAGTATCAAATAAATGTAACATGGCCTCATTAAAGAAGGTCCACTAGGTAATTAGGAGGTTGTTATGATTCTATTTCTCTCGTTAGTTATAAATAAGGATGGAGTCCTCCTTATGGAAATGTGTGGAAGAATATTGTATTTGGAGCTTAGCTCATCGAGAGGTCACCCTACCTTAAGAGGCAAGCGAGCATGAGTGCATTCATTCCATAAAATGATCATTATAAGGTGTTGTCCTACCTTAAGGGTTTTTTATATTTATGAAGTGTGGGGAATTATTATTATCTCTTTTGTGATTCAATTTTTTGGGTTAAGGATCATAACAAGCCAGGGGTGACAGGAGCGGGAGGAATCATTTATGACCCTGAAGGAAATAAGGTATCTGCCTACGCTTGGGGGTTGGGAATTGCGATAAACAATCAAGCAGAGGTATATACCCTTCTTCAAGGTTTGTCCATTTCCATCAACTAAGGGATAAGGGAATTGACAATCATCATAGATTCAAGGATTATTATAAAGTCTCTAGCACACAAGGAACCTTTGAAGCACTTCCAACTATCTTCGATCCTTTCCAGAATAACAAAACTCACTCAAAATATAAACAAACTCTCCCTTTTTCATGTCCTACGAGAAAATAATGGCAAGGTAGACAGTCTGGCTAGAGAAGCCTCTGGCTTGTGTCAAGGAACTTTGAAAAAAATGGTGGTGTAACTCTCTCCTTCATCACTTAAGCATAACTCATGAATTTACATTCATTAGGCATGACATGTCTAGACCACAAAACATGCATTAAAGGAAGGCAAGGATCAAGCCAATGGGGTAGATATCTAACGCCAAAACTCACTAGAAGCGCCATGAGACAGATAACATGGCATTCAATTTATATTCCCTCTGTAGTCACCCTTCCGATAAACTAAAATGTTGTCTGGAACTTCATGGACGTTGGGGGATGTCCTAGAGTATGAGGCTCCCCCTTCCCGACTCAAAATTGGGAGAGAAGGTTGGTGAATTGGAAAGGTTTTGTTATCTTGGTCGTAGAACTCTATCATTCCATGTCCTGGGTAAGTGCCAAAACCTCTTGGAATTTGCTCTTTAGGATTCTCAGAATTTTCCTCTCCGTCCTATTTAATTTCATCGATATGAGGCCGATCCATTTCATGGAGGGAGGAACTTGGGAAGTATTTTCTCAGCCCCTTCATCTCGCTTGTCACTTATGTCTTTCTCTGGGTATGTTGTCTTGGTATTTTTACCTATTGGTGGGCTACACAAGGTGACTCGGGATGTGGGATGGTTGTGGTTCCTCCCTGACCTAAAGGATATTTCGTCTTCATAATGAATGTCCAAACCTCTACTAAAAGCTTGGTCTCTTACTCTAACAAAATAGTTTGGACATGGTTGCTTTGCTGCTCTGTTTTTTTTTTCTAGAATCGTCCTCTCTTAGTCTCGTTCAATTTTATCAATCTCGAGCAGGTCCAATTTGTGGAGGGAGGAGATTAGGAATTCCTATCTCAACCCCTTTTGTTTGGCCAGCCACTTGTGTCTTTTTCTGGGTATATCGTCTTGGTATTTTGATCTATTGGCTAGCTATTCTAGGTGACTCAGGATGTGGTATGTTTGCGGTTTCTTTCTAGCTTGAAGGTGATTTCATCTCCCTAGTGAATGTTCGAACCTCTACTCAAAGCCCAGTCTCTTACTCTGATGAAACAATTTGGAATTGGTGGCTTTGTTTCTCTGTATTTCTTCTCATCCTTCATAAGAGGGCTTTAGGTCCCTCTTTAGACAAACAAGTTTATCGAGATTTTAATGGGATACAAAGTGTTCATTTATGATTTTGTAACAACATGGACTTAAGAGGCCTTGCAGGTATCCACAAGGAATTGTAGAGGCATGAAGAGCTTTTACAAAGTAATGGCATCTCACTAAGAACCCTATGATAAATCCTATGTAATCTAGAAGTGCAACAACAAGAGCAATATAACAAGATAATGGGTATCCTTGAAGCAAATGGGGAAAAAATCTCAAAAATAAAAGTGGATTGCTATAAGATAAAATGTTATGTTTAGTACACAAGTGAAGATTACACCTTATACTTCATGCCGAGTAGAAGATAAAGACAATGAAGGAGATTCTAGATAGCATCCCAAGGAGCCAAAAGGAAAGAACGAGGCTACTATCCATCAAGAGGAAAATCTGTAGTAACAATTTTCTCCAATGTTCTACAAATCCATATGTATTTTGAATGTTTTTTACAAGCTTTGTACTTGTCTTGTTAATATTTATAAAGCTACAAAAGGAGTGTGAATGAAAGGGCTATATGATGTTGGGGGGGGGGGGGATCCAATGATGTTGTTGAAAGTTTTCTTGAAATAACAAGCCTATTATCTTTGTAACTTTTTGCCATTTTTGGCTACATATTAATACATATATTTCCCAGTCTCGGTTAATAAAAGGGATCATAACAAGCCAACTTTGATGAGCAACTTTTAAAATTCCTTTGTGTACTCTTGAATAATGCATTTTTTGCCTGAATTTTCGTAGTTATTTGAATAAACTTTGCTTCTAATATATGAGAAGAATCTTCTCTCTAAGTTTTGGAAACTAGCATACTCCATATCTAGATCTTATATTGGCCATTTTGAACCCTTTCTTTCTACCTCCCTCGTTGATTGTTGCATGTCCTTTCCACTTAATGCACATAATTTTCAACCTTCAAGGATCCTCCGATTTCACAAACTCAAAATAATGCTCCATCTCAATGGTCCAATCTATTAAATATTTTTCTTTTAAATTCCCATCAGAACTATTGATGTAAACTTTCACAAGGTTTTTCTTGTTCTTGAGCAAACTTACTATTTGTCCTACAATATATCATTCTTTTGTAGTACTTTCTTCATAATTGTCTAATTTTGGTTCACCAAACTACATGCCATTGATTATTTGTTGTCCTCAAATTCCTCAATTCTCTTTTTTAATGTATATAACTTCCTACGAACAAATGTTCTTCCTCCTCTGTGCACCATTTTCACCCCTCAAACATCACTTTTTTGAATCTAATTCCTTATTCTTAGAATTCCTTTCTCATCGAGAGTTAATCTCACTATCATACTAAAATGACACAACAACAATTTGGAGCTTCTTTCCTACTCCTAGATTGTGAATGAATTGCAATTTGTTGTGAGCAAAACACATTCTCCACACATATTTAACTTTAGGTAATTTTGGACGAAGAGTTCAACAACATCTTTATTCAATTATTGGCTCAAGAATTACATTTATAGAAATCCTCTTTCTATGAATCTAAAATTTTGACATTACCCCTCCCCACCTTTTTTCCACTACTCCCTTCTTTGATTTTTGATCTTCAACCGCTCTAAAGCCCCTTGATTTTGACTTCATTAATCACGTGAACTTGTGTTGTTTGTTCATCTTCCATCTTGTAGGGTGAATACTTTTGAGTCACTTTCTGGGTGTTGAACAACACATATCATGTACCACATTCTTTTATTTATGCCCATTCAGTTGTACCTTTATGTAGGTGAGTGTTGGTCAACAAATAGTGTGAGATATATTGTCCATGGGCACATATTATGCAATGTCTTCCTTATATCAAGTCGTTCTCTGCGTTGTTGTTGGACGATAATGTGGGTGTTGTTTGACACACATACATTATCTCGAGCATTGATAGACACATATGATGCTCTTACATCACTTTTCCTAAGTAATTAGAGAGTTGGTGCATGCATATGCACACAGTGCAAATGCCAAACTAGTAGGTGAAGTGCAATAAGGAAAGCAAAAGGAAGTAGATGTTACATAACATTTATCGAAGCAAAGGCCTAGTCTCATTTGCTGTGATTAAAATGTAAATTTGAAGTATTGTTGATTGAGGTGCTACTAGAGAAGTTGGACGGCTGTCTAGCCTTCTTGCACATTATAACAAAGTAAGAAGAAGGATTATGAGGCATATGTAGATATGGTGCTTTTTTGAGTCAACCTAGAAGCTAGTGAGGGTTCTGCCTTAACCATTCACCAATTGGACCTCAATGGGACAAACAACCAATATCTAAATTGAAATGAAAAAATATTATTGACAATCCAAACTTCTCAACCCAAAATTGATTAGATCTTTATGTATGCTTTTGCCAGTGGGCTCATCAACTATTATCTTTTAAGATTTTTGTTCTCAAGTATGCCATTTTTGAAGAAACATAGATGGAAAATCAACTACAATGACATATCAAAGTATTTTTACAGTGACACATGACTAAATCTTGATAGTAATGTGAACATCAATGGTTTGTAAAGGCAAATTTCTAGCTTTATATCTAATTGAAGTCTCGTTCTCAAGCAACTTTCGATTTCCTTTGGATTCTCTAGAATTCAAAATTACCTTACCCTTACTAATGTCTTTGGAACTACTTCATTACTCTTACTGGTAGCCAAAAATGCCAATGGCATTGCAAAAGAGCCACAATAACGGAGTATGAAATGGGAGTGCTTAATGCATCAAGTAAAACACTAGAGAAGCACAACAATCTACGAAGTATTAAAGCTTGAGAAAGATAAAAGGAGGGGAAGATGTCACATGAAAGAGCCTTAGGATTTGAAGTGACTCTTCTAACATTTGAAGTTAAGAAGTTGTAATAAGTTTATGGGAGCTTTGATAAAATTTGTTGATCTTTTATCCATAGTGCATTCACAAGATCTTTTGTAACATGACCAATCTAAACTTTAAAAACATAAGTAGATTAGTGTTTACCAATATAAGATGATTTAAAATTAAGGATTTTACATTAAAATTTAAACATTTCATAGATAGATATCCATATATTATTCTCCTTAAATATGTAAATTTTTGTATAGAAAATGAAATTACATGTATTTTTTTTTTAAATTTTATATAAAAAAAAAATCTTTAAATTTAAATTTGAATTTTTTTTTCCTTTATAATTTTAATTAAATTAAAAAATTTAAAACTTATACTTAAAAAATTAAATTTAAAAATTTAAAACTT
>CBVK0100032375.1:0-21513 GCA_900067695.1 Picea abies | reverse complement strand
ATAGAATGATTCTGGAAGCAGTACCAAACCCAACAGATAACCAAGAGATAGCGTATCTCTCTTTCTCCAAGAATAGCGCACCAAACAGAAAGTCCATAAACCCGAAACCAAGACCAAAATCCCAGTTGCAGTAGCTGCAACTGCACTCCTTCTCCAAACTTGCGCACCACTTGTCTTGTGTGAGCTATGAGAGTGTGAATGACTAAATGAGCTCAAGCACCCTCTATTTATAGTGCTCTTTGTCACCTGTCCAGATCGACTTCTTCTTTTAGAGGCTAACACTTAAATATTAATTCTTTTATTGAGTCGACATGTCTTCTAGGGTTTCTATACATCTTTTTAGGGTTTCTCTAGCTTCCAAAACATTCTAATATGGTCAGAGGTTATACATGGAGGTTAATACCTCCCACAAATACCATAATATCAACACTCCCTCCTAGCTAGGGAGGTATTAAAGGAAATGGACTTGAGCACAAACAAACCATTCAATCGGTAGCATCATCACAACCACATAGACTATCTCATGATCACATAGATAAACTAACGAACATAATCACCACTATCAGTATCATCTGATAGCATCAACTGCATCATCTCTCAAGGCCATACTCCATCTGAGTAATCGGGCATGATGCTGAATAAGTCACTTACTCAACAGAGTGATACAAGGACCATTCTTCTATTCCAGACATACATCCTAGAAGAATGTAAGTCCTCCCATATGTTGAAATCCACGCCATGGCCTACATAAACCATTCCTACAGGAATGTCAATCTCAAACTATTTTCTAATCGGGTCATATGTACCATAGAGATCAATCTCTACCCATAGAAAATATCGGTCCTGTATCAACCACCCTAATCGGGACGTCATGTCCTTAGGGGGTGGACTATTCAACCTGATCGGGCCAATAACTGTGCCTCAGGAGAATATCGGTCCTGAACCATTTTTCTAATTGGGCCACAATTTGTGTCTTAGGAAAATACCAGTCCATGATACATCAACAATCTATCAACCTGAACCATTCTTCACAGGGAGAATGTCTGTCCACCAACACACTGACTATCTATCTAGTTGGCAATCATCTCCAACACTAGTGGTAGTCTCCTTGGCAATCAGATAATAGCATGCAACTACTACAATGCCATCCAATAGAACACAACTGTATCTATCCATACTAGTACACAACTACTATCCAGTGGCATACAACCACTCCTAGTAGCACACAACTACTAACCAGTGACACATAGTCACAACCAGTTCGAACACATCCACCACATTAGCATACAACTACTGTCCATAGACACACAATCTCCACAAAAATCATATCATCTGATATCAACCTGTATAACAATATCTTGATACAAACTGAGTCATCTAGGCCATTCTTCCACTCACATCTTTGAGATCTAGAAGAGTATCTGCCCTCAGAAAGTTAAACATCATCCATGGTCTATCTAGACTATTCTTCTCAAGCATAGAAGAATAACTATCCCTGATTTTTGAACCTGGACCATTCACCTAACTGGGCCATTCTTCCGGCACTAATCACAGTGCAACCTAGAGAGAATGAGTCTGCCCTAGGGAATGACTATCCTGCACCAACCTCCTATAATGGACCATTCTTTGAAACTGCTAGTTTCTTATTGAATTTGAATAGGTTAATTAAAGTAGTTTGTTGTTGTTATTGTTTATTAGGTAGGTAGATAGTTTGCTTTTGCTTATTGTCATGATTAAGTTAATTTTCTTTAAGTAGGGTTTTAATTTTCTTTCTTAGAACTATCCATAAATCCTTTGTTCAAAGGTTACTTAGGGTACATAGTTTAAGTTTCTTAGTAGGGTTTGATCATTAATAGTATTTTCTTGAATAGATTATCCCTTAGATAGAACATTTCCTTAGATAGACTATACTACTTCTAGCCTTTCTACCTTGGCACTTATAGTGCTACAACTTGAAGTTTACCTACCCTAGGTTGAATATTTAATTGAGGGTTTTTAGTGTATTTTTAGGGCATATAGAACACCCATCACCATTCCTTTGGAACTAACAATAGTGAAACCTAGAGAGAATGAGTCTTCCCTAGGGAATGATTGTTTGGACCATTTCCTATGGATATGAATATCCTTCACCAGCCTCCAAAACGGACCATTCTTTGAAATTTCTCACAACTGTGAACTTTTAAAGAATGACTGCACGGCGAGGCGAACCATTATACTTGAACACTACTCAGAGTAACTACCAAGAAGAATGATTGTCCTAGACCATTCCCCCACACTAGACACAAGGGGAATCGTTGTTTATGGTACAACATCAATCTATCGGACCATTTTCATTACAAAAATGAATGTCTGATCTAGACCATTTTCAAAACTGGAAAATTCCTATCCGTCAGAAATATTGGGCCACTTTCCAGTTTGTAAAGTGACTACCCAACCTGGACCATTTTCCGAACTAGAAAATGACTGCCCATAAATCAATATCATATCAATTCTCCATCCCAACCTAGGAGTAATCTCTTCCTTTTTCAATAAGGAATTAATCTTCACAAGGCCCATCTTTTCCCTTAAGTACGCAATATTTTCATCTTGGACAGAGGATTTACCAAAATATTTGTTATTTGCTCATTTGTGGAGATATATTGGAGAACCAATTCTCCCTTATGGACTTTATCACAAAGAATATAATGCTTGATCTCAATGTTCTTTGGCCTGTCATGGAACATCAGGTTCTTTGAAAGATTCACATAGCTCTGATCATCACAATATATCACAGTAGAATTCAGCACCTAATTAGACAATCCAAAAACTAACTTACGGAGCCACAATGCTTACATACAAGAATCAAAAACCGTAATATACTATGCTTCTACAGTGCTGAGTGCAACAAACTTATGTTTCCTGCAAGCCCATAACATAATGGAAAATATCAAAATGAAACATATCCAAGTAACACTTGTTCTGTCATTTGTACTACCTGCCCAATCTGTATCGATAAATCCATGCAGTTGTATATCATAACTCAAATGTACCACAAGGAAAATATCCAGCTGAGTATTCTCCAAATACATTAATGAGACAATCAATTGTCGATACAGAGACGGGTCTATTAGATCAGAGTCTCTCAACTTCTTCAGATCTGTCATCATGGGAGTTTTCCATGGATTTGCAATCCATCATCCGGACTTCTGAAGAACCATTTCAATGTACTTCCTCTATCATAGGAATATTTCACCATGATTTTGTTGTACATGAGATGCTTTACACCAAGTTTGCTTGAATCCATACAATGTCTTATTCCATCTGCATACAAGGGTCTTTTTCTAGTATACCTCAAAACCTTGAGGTTGCTTTACATATGCTTCTTCTTCAATTACTCTGTTGAGAAGAACAGTCTTTACATTCATCCCATGTAAACTCCAACCCATGGATACTGCAAGATATATAATGGCTCGGGTAGAGGTATATTTGGTTACTAGAACAAGTTGTCATCGTAGTCTTCTCCCTCCTAGTGGGAGAACCCTCTAGCCCTGAATCTTGCCTTGTATCTATCAATGCTTAATTTCTCACATACATTGCTCTTCATCGCAGCTTCCTTCCATTCCTTCTACTTGACTGCCTCTAGTGGATTCAAAATGGTTCAATTGGTTGTTCTGACTTTTCTTTCTTTCTTAGAATATTCATGTTCTTCCTCGTGTTTATCTTCAATGTTGGAGTCCATGGAATCTTCTTCAAATTGCATTTCCTTCTTTATTAAAGGCTCCAACCTTCCGGCCCAGGAACATAAAAGTAGATGGACAACCAAGGATATTCAAGGCTTCTTTTCGAAGAAGACTTCTTCTAGAGTCAATCTGAACATGTGTTTCTTATCATGGTTGCTACTTCCAATGAAGAACATGGACAAATACTTCATGGTATTCATGGATTCTTAAATGGATCATATCATTGGGGATTAGCTCCCTCCTAATCCCATCTTCATGCCTGAATGACAAATATGCATGCTCTTATTTTGTAATTTTGTTATCATCTCCCTCCATCTGAGAGAGTCCATGCTTCCATCCATTTCATCTCTCTTTGCTTTCTACAAAGTGTCACAAGCTTGTTTTGGTTTCCTTTTGATTCATGACTTCCTTTGAGTCTGACTCCTCTAAGTCTCTTTAAGTTGTTTCTATCCATTTTGATTGTTTCCCATCTGGAATTTGTGTCATCCTTATAAAATTCTTCTATAACATCTTCCACAAGGATTGTTCATCAAACATATTTTACAAGGGTACCTGCACAAAACAAGAATAATAAGAGAAAACAAGAAATATATATCTAGAGGAAATGTTAGTTCAAATTGTGAACAAGTACAATAAGCATCTATATCAACAATATTCATATGAAGTCGAGTATTCATTGCACCTAGCAATAATAAAATCTTTCAAAGATTGCTTTCATAATTTGTACAAAAAAATTTGAAGCTTAACAATTTAATCAAACATGGAACCTGAAGCCTCAGCTACTATGGAGGGTGCGCTTCTTCCTCTGAATGCACTGAATCCAAGATTACATCTTGGACAAGGTCTATAATATTTTTTCCTGCAAACACACTTATTTTTTTCTAGATGATATAACTTATATAGCATATACAAGTGCATACCTTTGAAACCTTGTAGCATCGTCCAACCTGTCTCCCAATCTGAAACTAGATACCATCTTGAAAAGAAGAGATTAGAAATTCAATAAGAAGATTCAATGATTAGAACAAGCTAGAAACTATAAAATTTCAACTTTGACCACAAAATCAATTTGACCAGAAGTCAACCTTTGACCAATCAACCTTTGACTTTGACTTTGACCAAAAATTCAAACCTGACGTTTTTGCTAGATGAGGGTACCAAGAGGTGCGCTAGGCTAGGGCAGACTAGGATGTCAAGGAATTAGGTCAAACACTTCATCAAAAGTACCGGAACACAATGGTTAGGGTTTGTTGCAGTTGCATAATTAGAAAGCTTGGCTGTAGCTGTAATTGGTGCCATAAGGAGCTTAACAAATAACTTCCCAATTTATCTTCTAGTGGTTAGACTGTTTGAAGATAGTGTGGGTCCATAACCTGCTAGAATAAAAGAGATGTGCTCGTTTTTCCATAGACAATATCTCAATATTGTCACCCAACCATAGGCACGTATCCACCCCCAAGCACCATAACCTTGACTGATAGAATGATTCTGGAAGAAATACCAGACACAACATATAACCAAGAGATAGCGTATCTCTCTTTCTCCAAGAATATCGCACCAAACAAAAAATCCATAAACCAGAAACCAAGACCAAAATCCTAGTTGCAGTCGCTGCAACTGCACTCCTTCTCCAAACTTGCGCACCGCTTGTATTGTGTGAGCTATGAGAGTGTGAATGACCAAATGAGCTCAAGGGCCCTCTATTTATAGTGTTATTTGTCACCTATCCAGGTCGACTTCTTCTTTTAGAGGCTAACACTTAAATTTTAATTCTTTTATTGAGCCGACATGTCTTCTAGGGTTTCTATACATTTGTTTAGGGTTTCTCTAGCTTCCAGAACATTCTAATCTGGTTAGAGGTTATACATGGAGGTTAATACCTCCCGCAACTACCATAATATCAACACTTCAAAGGATTTGAAAGTTGCTTGATTGATCCCCAATGAAGGGAGAGAGTCACCAGATTGAAGTTGAAGGCAATCAAATTAGATGAGAATGCAAAATCTAAATTTTGGGTTACGCTGCATTGGGAAAAGAATCGAGTCAAGAACACAAAATATTTTCCAAATGCCACTAGGGAGGTGTGGTCGAAGCTTGGTCTTGCAAAAGAAAGTGTGTTTGGTTGGATATTGACACATTAAGCACTCCTTTAAACATTTTCCTAATTTTCTTGAGGTCAACAAGGCCCCTTTTTATATTTGTGTGTGCTGCTAATGAGGATCAATTCAAGCACATATTTTGGAAGATCCCTTGGACAAGTGCAGTCTGGAATTTGATAATAAAAGCTTTTGATTTGAGATGACACCTCACTAATTTAGATTAAGGAAGCAAACAAATGGGGATTTTTTTTTGCTTAATTAGGGAGAACACCAAAAAACAATATTCTAGAAAACACTTGGGAAAGAAATGAACAATGCACATCTTCAATCTTTGAGTTCTTTTGTCTACCAAAAAATTGGAAAAATGTGTAGGGTTAGTAGAGCATTGTAATTGAAGAATTTAGTGTAGTGGAATTTAAATTAGTTGTTCCAATTAAGATCCCAATATTTTATCTATATATCAATGTTATTAGAACTGGACCGATCATCAAACTGATTGATCCCATAAACTAGAACCATACCAGAACCAGAAAAAAAGCCGGACCACAAAACTGGTTGACCAAAAAATACATAAAATATTCAAATTTTGAAAAAAAATAATCTTGTGCATCCATGTGAATCCAAACCATTACACAGAAATATGCAAAGTTTCTCATGCATATAGCAAGAAAGGGTGCATAAAACCAAACCAACATCGAGTGCAATCGATATCTTAGCCAAAATACATCAACAAAGAGGCTCCAAATGGCCTCTAGGGTAAAACAATAAACATAGTACTAATTAATTACTATAGTCCAAATTCTAGGTTCTACAATCTAATCATATGAGAGAATCATTTGAATTCTCATTATCTACATCCTCAATATGACTAGACTCAAAAATGGGATTTCAACTTGATTCCCCTGACCCTAATGTAACACCATGTTTTCCCCCATGATTGTAATTATGCTAAGACTTCATATAATGTAATTATGCTGTTGATTAATATAAAACACTGGAAAACTGATTGAGAAGGAAAATGCCTTGAGTACTGGCCATGATATAACGAGTGGGAATTGGTGAGGTGGATTGGGGAAGCTTCAATGGAGAAAATAGGAAGCTTGCTCAACATTTCATCTTGCACATGAAAACAATTAATACATCACCTGCCAACGTACCTGAAATGCTTAGAGCCACATGATCAATTATGGAGGGAAGGATTCGTGGTTGAAGTAGTTATAATTGCTGACAGATCCGATCTCTTGAAGAGGCACAGGTCAACTAAAAAACCTGACAGAAGAACACCCTTAGATTACCCCTTTGAATTCAGATCCTTGATTGGAGGTCACGTTTGACAGAAGCCACAAGAATCCCAAGGATTGGAGTGGAAGAAGATACCAAAGGTAGAAAAACATCACAAGAAAAGAGCAGACATGAGGAGGAGGAGAAGACAGAACGATTGCAAACAAGCAGCGAATGAACAAGAGGGAGAATGCATGGCTAGATTTGAACCCGAGGAAAGCAACCAAAGGAAAATAGAAGACCATAGAAGATCGAGTGAGTTGTTGAATCACAAGCAGATGGTGCAGTGGATAGAGGTATTCATTGTCACAAATTTGAGTAATAGAAGAAATTGGGAAGATGTTCTTGAAGAAAATAGAAAGCTTGTCCAAAAGATTAATGGTCACCCTAGAATAGAGAAGACCTAGATCTAGACTGGAGCAACATAGAACTGCAACTTGGTACTTACTGGAAAGAAACCGATACTGGTAAGGGGAGGTTGCTGAGGGACTGTGTAGCAGAGAAGAGACTCCCTTGTGCAGAGGAAATCTAGTTGGGAAGGTACCTGATAAACCCATGGAAGTCCTGAGCTTAGTGAGAAGAGGGAAACTTCTACTATTGCCAGTGGAGGGAAGGAGAGTAGCCTTCCTAGATCATTTTAATATGAGAACCAACTGAATGAATCCCCTTATGGTATCATGGCTTGGAACAAGGTGGCATGATGTAGGAAGGCACTCTGCAGCATAACCTAAGGTTGGGAGGAAAGGCGTCCTCTCTTAGTGAGTTGGTTGGTTGATATTTCACTAAATAGATAAGTGTTTCCATTTAACATGTTTGATGTATGATAATGATGTAATTTATGTTGTCTGGTTTAAATGATCAATGTGAATGTATAGAAGGAA
Organism: Picea abies; assembly: GCA_900067695.1. Taxonomy (NCBI): domain Eukaryota; kingdom Viridiplantae; phylum Streptophyta; class Pinopsida; order Pinales; family Pinaceae; genus Picea; species Picea abies. The sequence continues at coordinate 13,533 of CBVK0100032375.1, read as the reverse complement.
TGGTTGAATTCCTGAGTAAAATGGATTGTGCATGTTTGTTTTCACTATTAACCTGATTGATCTATGTAACCAAAGTAAGCAGTGAAAAGGTAGGGTACATCCTTGTGGTTTCTGCAAGCATTTGAAATGGTATGCTTGTAGGATAAAAACCTTCCTGGAATGAGTGTTGACAGTAATAGGCATAACCTTTGAAAATCTACAAGTGTTTGAGTGGAAATCTTGCAAGATGTGAATAAAATATTCACCCAGAGTTGGCAGGAGTTCCCTGAAGTTAGAGGAGAGTTTCTGTTTAGTTAGGGAGCCTTAAACTGTGTGAAAATTCCCTTCCTTTTTGATGGAAAGTTTGTAGGATATGGAAATTTTCAGCCAAGTTATGAGACATAATTTTCTTAGTCAGTTTCAGAGTGGTTTTGGAGTTCACCAAGGTCTAGCTGAGCCATGGTGAATAAGCTTGATGGATCCCTAAACAATTAAGTCCCAAATTAGACCATTAACCTGGAGAGAACCCCTATCTTGAGTTGGACTGAATCACAACCATTGATTTGGTGCGATGAGAGGATCCTGACCGTTGGTTGGTTGGCGAGGCCATCAGAGTGTCTAAATGCAAGGTGGCATGAGACTTTGTTGGAGATGGGTCTGAGTTATTAAAAGTCATAGATCTATCGAAGGATCAAAGGTTGAAAATATTGACCATTGGTTGAAATGTCGCGAGGATCGTCAGATCCGTCGCAGTGTGTGCCATCAGAGTGAGCTGGATGGAGTAGTCTAGGACATTGGAGTGGGTACCTCCTGATGTTGAAGGGCTCCGAGAGTGAGCGTGAGCCATAGATAAAAGCGAGTGCGATGAAATATCCATCGTTGGTTGTTGTGGGTCCAACCAATTTACTTAACATATAGTAGGGAGATATATGCTAATTGTCGAGTGGATTGAGGAGCTGATGCAATCAGATCCATTGGTTTCAAGAATCCGATAAATGTTGGATCTGTAAAATGATCCATTGAAATGTAACCTATTAGAACATATGTCGAGCTTGACAACCAACTGTTCCGATGAGTTCCAGTTAGAATCATTGATCTGCTGATGAGGAGTGGCGCTGACCATCCGATTAGGGATGTCCAAGGTCCCAAATGCCATGGAGAAGTTCGAGAGGGAAATTTTGTTGGGCTATAGAATTATACGAGGGGATTTTATGTAAACCCAACCACATAGTTAAGATGGAAAATGAACATCCCATCGCCCTAAGAGAGTTAGGGGGTTTGATGTGTTATAGAGTGGTATAAGAGAAGAGTTCAAACTCTAGGATTGAATTGGTCATCCAAACTGCTTGACTATTCAAGAACACCTGTTATTTTACCAGAATGCATATTTAAAATGATTTTTGATGTAATGGATAACAATGGTTTGTTGTTTCAACATGTAGGACGTACTGAAAGGGAAATAGGGGTGAATGGTGCAACGTAGCATGGAAGACACCTTGCACCTCAGAGATGAGGAATCTGATGGTCGGAGGGAAAGAGAAACCCCTCCAGACTTAGTAGCCACTATTAAAAGTCTGAAAGCAAACAATGAAAGGCCCATGAGAGTCCAGGATGAGTATGAAGAGTTGAATACAGTGCTAATGTAGAGTTTATAAGAGATTCATAAACATTTGCAGTGAGGCCCAGTCACAAGTAATGCATAATTGCAACAATCAGAGAGGTTGAAAACCCCTTTGGATACCCAGAAGCATAGATTAAGCCATAGCGACGTGGGAAGGAGTTCTTCCAAGAAGAGACACCATGATGCAAAGAAAGACAGATCTAGTGGAAATATTTCCATAGACTCATCCAGTAGGAAGTCTACTTCCGAAAATCTGTCTAGCATTTGCATTGGATCGAGTGTTCCTTGGAAGAAGAAAAATAGACATTCACAAATTTCTCTGACTGAAGAATTTAAGAAGGCTAAGCCACATATCTTTGATGGAGAGATCAAGAAGGGAAAATAAGTTGAGGCTTGGTTGTTGGGTCTAAGGAAGTATTTTCGAGTACATAACTACTTGGAAAATACGAAGGAACAAATTGCCATCTTCAATTTGAATGGAGGAGATTCCATATGGTGGGAAGAAATCAAGGAAGTCAAAGGACTGAAAGAGAGTAAGCTAACCTGAAAAAAAATTGAGAAGTACTTCAAAAAGGCTTACCTATTGGAAAAGTACTTTGATGACAAGATCAAAGAGTTCTATGAGAAAAAGTTGGGACAATTCAATGGATTCCTATGCCAAGATATTCTTGGAACTATTGAGGTATGTCCCTTACCTCAAGGATGAGAAAGCAAGGATACAACGTTTCCTTAGTGGATTGACACTGTCCTACTAGGACATAATTGAATTTGATGAGCCTAAAACATTGGAGGACATTATTAGGAAGGCCAAGTGTTGTTATGATCAGTCCAAGCATAAGCAATATCCTTCTAAGAATTGGATAAGTAAGAATTAGAGTGGATTCTAGAAAAAGGATTCAAATCATTCCCTTATAAGAATCCAGAGAAGGGTGCATAGTTGGGTCAACCAAGCAGAGGTGTGCATCAATTTTTTTTTCAATATCAGAGTGGAAACATGCCAGCAGAGTAGACAAGAGAAAGAGTAGAGGATCCAAAGAAAGGACCTCTACAGTGTTGGGGTTGTGGAGAACCACACTTGCTAAGAGATTGTCCTCACATGAAGCATGAAAACAAAAGAGTTTATCATGTTCAATAGGCTACAACAATCAATGATGTGGCAAGGAGTGTGCCAAGAATATATGCAGTTGTGGATAATCGACAAGTAGACCACTAAGCTTATATAATGGACCCAAAAGGTATTATTTCCAAGCAACACATTTCTATTTTAATTGACCCTAGATCTAACCTTAGTTATGTCTCACCTCAAGTTGTTGAAGCATGTGCATTACAGAGGAAGAAACATACAAATGCATGGTTAGTTTAGTTAGCCACGACAACTAAGTGAAAGGTGGAAGAGGTGATATAGGCTTGTCCATTTGAAATGAATGCACTGCATGCCCAAAAAACCTTGAATATCCTACCTTTAGGATCATATGATGTGTTGTTAGGCATGGATTGGTTAGTATCCCACACAACAAAATTAAACTGCTATGAGAAGACTTTAGAGTGTGAAGACAAAGAAGGAAACACGAGAGTTTTGCAAGGCATTTGGAAGCCAATTTCAGTTAGAAAAATATCAACATTACAACTTAAGAAATTAAGTAGAAAAGGATGCCACTTGTATGCAATACAAGTGCTTAACTAAATAGAGGGAAAAGAGTTGAAGGTCGAAGATCACTCTGTACTCTAGGAGTTTAAGGATGTCTTTCCCGAGGAGGTACCTGGACTACCTCCTAAGAGAGATATTGCTTTTTTAATAGACCTTGTACCTGGATCAATAAAGACATCAAAGGTACCCTATCATATGAGCACACCAGAATTGGTGGAGATGAAGGTACAACTAAAAGAGATGTTGGATAAAGAATAAATTAGACTGAGTGTTTCCCCATCAGAAGCACCGAATTTGTGAAGAAGAATGATGGTACATTGCATCTTTGCATTGGCAATAGACAATTAAACAATATGACCATCAAGAATAAGTATCCTTTGCCCAAGACTAATTATATTTTTGATCAACTCATAGGAATTACAATTTTCTCTAAGATTGACTTGAGATCCAGATATCATCAAGTCAGGATCAAGGATGAAGACAAATACAAGACAACCTTTAGAACAAGGTATGGAAACTATGAGTTCATGGTGGTGCTATTTGGGATCACTAATGCACCAAATACCTTCAAGTTCTTGTTGAATAGTGTTCTCAGTGAGTACTTGGATAAGTTTGTCTTAGTATTTATTGATGATATTTTGGTGTATTCCAAGACTAGAGAAGAGCATGAAGATCATCTCAGGATGGTGATACAAGTGTTAAGAGATCACTAATTGTATGCTAAGTTCAACAAGTGTGACTTGTTTAAGAAGAAAATCCAGTATTTAGGTGACACCATATTGGTAGAAGGAGTGGCAGTAGATCCACAAAAGATCAAGGCAATCATGGATTGGATTGCCCCTCAAAATGTAACATAGGTGCAACCTTTTATGGGATTAGTTGGGTGTTATAGAAGATTTACAAAGGGATTTTCCAAGATTGGTCATCCCATTACCTCATTACAGAGGAAGGGGAAGAAATTTGTGTGGTCAACAGAGTGTGAAGCTAGCTTTTAGTAGCCGAAACATTTCCTGACCAATGCCCCCGTTTTGAAGATTGTAGACCCTAAAAAAGATTTCTTAGTTTGAATTGATGCTTGAAAGGAAGGTCTCGATGGAGTACTTATGCAATAAGGACAAGTGATCAATTATGAATCACTAAAGTTAAATGAGCATGAACAAAAGTATGCCACCCACGACTTGTAACTCATAGAAATTGTGCATGCCTTGAAGATGTGGAGACATTACTTGCTCAAAAGGAGGATTTTCTTGATGAAAAACCATTGTGGATTAAAGTATTTATTTGATCAACTGAGGTTGAATGCTAGACATGCCAAGTGGATGGTGTTGATTAACGAATTTGATTTTGAGATTAAACACATAAAATGAAAGTAAAATATAGTGGCAGATGCACTCAGTTGCAGTGTGCAGACCATACACTTAGTAGCAGCGAGTGTAGAAGAGTCTAACATTAAGCAAAGGACTAGAGCCTTCTTGCAAGAAGATGAGTTCTTCAATCAGGTAAGAGAAGGATTGCAACAACAACTCAATGAAAGAAGGTATGAATGATATCATCTTACAGTTGATGATTTTCTAATGTACAACCACAAGTTGTATGTGCCTAATTCAACAAAGTTGAGGCACCTGATCATGGATGAATTCCATAGGAGACCTTATGTAGGTCATCTTGGTTATCAGAAAATGGTAACAAAAATGAGGCAGATGTAATATTGGCCAAGAATGAAAGAAGACATTGTTGAATACATTTCCAAGTTCATGGAGTGTCAAGTGTGGATGGCATGCCCTTTTTTGTTTTCTGTATAATTGTATATATGGTGTTTTAAACACCAAGGACAATGTTTCTTTGTGGGGGAATTTAACACCCTGTTTCCCCCCATGATTGTAATTATGCTAAGACTTCATATAATGTAATTATGCTATTGATTAATAGAAAACACTAGAAAACTCACCGACAAGGAAAATGCCTTGAGAACTAGCCATGATATCACTAGTGGGAATTGGTGAGGTGGATTGATGAGGTGGAATGGAGAAGCTTCAATGAAGAAAATATGAATCTTGCACATCATTCCAACCTGCACCTGAAAAAAATTAATACATCACCCGCTAGTGTACATGAACTGCCTAGAGCCACATGATCAATTATGGAGGGCAGTGTTGGTGGTTGAAGCAGTTATAACTACTGATAGATATGATCTCTTAAAGAGGCAAGGGTCAACTGAAAAAATTGACAGAAGGACACCCTTAGATTTCCCCTTCAAATTTGGATCCACGACTGGAGGTCGCGAATGACAGAAGCCACGAGAATATCGTGGATTGGAGTGGAAAAAGAGACCAAAGGTGGAAAAAAATCACAAGAAAAGAGCATCCATGAGAAGGAGGAGGAGAATATTGAACGACCAAAAGCAAGCATCGAATGAACAAGCATGAGAACACATGGGTAGAGTTGAACTCGAGGAAAGAAACCATAGGAAAACATAAGACTGTGGAAGATCGAGTGAGTTGTAGAATCACAAGAAGATGGTGCAATGGATAAAGGTATTCACTGGCACATATATGAGTAACAAAAGAAATTGGAAAGTTTCTCTTGAAGAAAATAGAAAGCTTGTCCAAAAGATTAATGGTCGACCTAGAACAAAGAAGACCTAGATCCATACTGGAGAAACATAAGATTGCAGCTTGGTACTTACTGGAAAGAAACCGATACTGGTAAGGGAGGTCACTGAGGGACTATGTAGAAGAGAAGGGACTACCTTGTGTAGAGGAAATCTAGTTGGGAAGGTACATGATAAACCTGTGGAAGTCTCGAGCTCAGTGGGAAGAGGGAAACTTCTGTTGTTTCCAATGGAGGGAAGGAGAGTAACCTTCCTAGATCATTTTAATATGAGAACCATCTAAATAAATCTCCTTGTGGTATCATGGCTTGCCACGGGGGTGACATGCTGTAGGAAGGCACTATGCAACATAGCCTAAGGTTGGGAGGAGATGCGTCCTCTGTCAGTTAGTTGGATGGTTGATATTTCACTGAACAGATAAGTGTTTCCATTTAACATGTTTGATGTATGATAGTGATGTAATTCATGTTGTTATCTGGTTTAAATGATAAATGTGAATGTATATAAGGAATGGTTGAATTCCCAAGTAAAATGGATTGTGCATGTTTGTTTTCACTATTAACCTGATCGTTCTATCTAACCAAGTAAGCGATGCAAAGGTAGGGGACATCCCTGTGGTTTCTGCAAGCTTTTGAAATTGAAAGCTTGTAGGATAAAAACCTTCATGGAACAAGTGTTGACAGTAATAAGCACAATCCTGTGAAAATATGCAAGTATTTGAGTGGAAAGCTTGGAAGATGTGAATAAAATTTTCACCCAGAGTTGGCAAGAGTGCCTTGAAGCCGGAGGATAGTTTATGATTAGTTAGGGAGCCTTAAAATGTGTGAAACCTCCCTTCCTTTTTAATGGAAAGTTTGTAAGATATGTGAATCTTCATCCAAGTTATGAGACATAATTGCCTAAGTCGGTTTCAGAGTTCACCAAGGTCTGGATGAACCATGGTGAATAAGCCTGATGGATCCCTAAATGGTTAAGTCCCAAATTGGACTGTTAACCTGGAGAGAACCCTTATCTTGAGTCAGAGTGAATCACAACCATTGGTTTGGTGTGATGAGATGATCCTAATTTTTGGTTGGATGGTGAGGCCATTAGAGTGTCTAAATGCAAGGTGGCATGGGACTCCAATGGAGAAGGCTCCAAGTTAATGAGAGTCGTAGATCTATCAGAGGGTCGAAGGATGTAAATCTTGACCGTTGGTTGAAGTGTTGCGAGGATCGTTAGTTCCATCAGAGTGCATTCCATCAGAGTGATCCGATCAAAGTAATCTAGGACACTGCAGTGGGTGCATCCCATTGGTGAAGGGCTCCGAGAGAGAGCTTGAGTTGTAGATCAAAGGTGGGTGTGACAAAATCTCCATTGTTGGTTGTCGCAGGTCCCACCAGTTTACTTAACAAATAGTAGGGAGATAGATGCTATCTGCCGAGTGGATTGAGGGGCCGATGCGATCATAGCCATTGGTTTCAATAATCTGAGAACCATTGGATCTATAAAATGATCCATCGGAGTATAACCCTTAGGAGTGGATGACAATCTTGACAACCAACTATTCCGATGAGTGTCGTTCTGAATCACTGCAAATTGTTGATTTGTTGGCAAGGAGTAGCGTTGACCATCCAATTAGGGATGTCCAAGGTCCCAAATGTTGTCGAGAAGTCTGAGAGGGGAATTTCGATGGGTTGTGGAATCAGACGGGTTTTTTTTTGTAAACTCGAGAGCATAGTTAAAAGGAAAAATGAACATCCCACTACCCTAAGAGAGTTAGGGGGTTGGGTTTGTTACGCTAAAGGTACCCATCCAACAATAATGTTTAGATCCTTTGGTTGTGGAAGTGGGTCCAAGTCCATACAAGATAGGTATTCATTGTTAAATGTTGCTAGCCGAGTCTCCACTACCCACTCTGTCGAGGGACCTCTTTAACATTAGGGGAGGCTTAGGTTTAGTTTTAGTGTTTCATTTTATTTTTATTGATTTTTTTTTATTAAATTGAGTTTATGTGGTCCCTATCTAGTTGTATGATTTTATATGGAACCAAATGATTTTGGCATTTATGGTTGGTTCTAGTATGGAACCGGCCATTACGGATTCAAAGCCTTCAAATAGATCGATATGGCCCCAGAACAATCCATTACAGGTGCAAAGCCTTCACCTGACTTGTATGGCCTTGGAACAAATCAGTTTTGTTGGAACTAGTCTAGTTCTAATAACATTGCTATATATGTCCTATTTCCTTTTTGAGATTGGGGGACTTGTCCTACCTTATAATACTTTGAATATGAACTTTATTCAATATTTATCAAAACAAATAAAATAAATGGCAGAGTACTCTCAAAATGTCATAGATAATTGAGTGCTATGAAGACTACTATTTAATTTCATATAGTCATCATGCTTAAAAATGTTAGTAGTTTTGTTTAATTTCCCTCCTTCAAATCCAATGATGCCAAGTCAAATTTAGGTGGAGGTTAAGTTAGGAGGTACCTATGATTGTAGTTTGAATTTTAATGTAAACACGATTTCCACCTCTTTCTTAGAGGTTTCATGGATCTTGATCCTATGAATTTTCAACCTTAGTACTGTTATGAAATATAAATAAAACAATAGAAACAATGGACAATATTTCTCCTCTTTAAAACCCCAATCCACTAGGAAATTCTACAGAAAAGATACCTTGAAGTGTGCCAACAAGTTTTACCCCTCCAGAGCAATCTTATCATGCATAAACTAGATATGAAATTAACTTATGAGAGTGGTAAATAAAACAAAAAAATATACTCTCTCTTTTTCAATATGAATGTTAAATCACTTACTGATTTCGACATTAACTTATGTCAAATCATCAAAGCATACATGTCTTGAAAATTACCAAAACATGAAGAAATAGATGGCTGAAAATCAAATCTACAATAGAGACAATTTTAGACGACTGGAAAATTCATATATATGCATAAAGGTGAAGTTCATGTACATATCTTAGCCTTATCCCAATGCTAGTACAATCCTCTAGCTTTCCAAAACCCTATCTAGGGAAAACAATTAAAACCCTAGCTCACACCAAGGAGCTTCAACAAGATAGCATCACACAAACATGTTCTCCAAGGCAAGACATCTCCTCTTCTTCTTCACTTCAACTAGTACAACTTGGGGTTTCATCTCAAATTCCTAATCTTTAAGTCTCTAAAGGGTGAAACTCTTACCCTAGTATTCAAGATGCTACAAGAAACCCTTGTGGTTCCAAAACAAAAGAGATAAAACCCTTACCCTAGTATTCAAGATGCTACAATAAAACCTTGCGGATCCAAAACAAAAGAGATAAAGTACAAATGAAAATGAGAGAGAGAGAGAGAGAGAGAGAGAGAGAGAGAGAGAGAGAGAGAGTGAGTTTTTATGGGTGAGAGACTTGTTTTGTTAATTCTTCTACCCATGACAAATAAAATCAATGAAAAATATATAAAAATTGTATATGGATGTATATTGGTCATAGTTTGTATCATGGTGCAATGTATACACTCTATGATCCATGTGTGTTGTACTTAAAGGTACTTAGAACAACGATAAATCATCATCAAATTTCAAGTTCATTTATATAAATGTCCTTATAATGAGTATAAATTGTCATTTGCAAAGTTCCAAATGATTTTCTACCAATTTTCTTATAACAAGTATAAATTATTAAATGATTTTATATCAGTTTCCTTTGAACAAGTATAAATCAAGTAGATTTACTATCAATGTCCTTAGGAAAAGTACAATTCATCATCTACAAAGTTCAAGATGATTTTGTATGAATGTGATGAACATATCATTGTCGTCACAATGTGATGATCATAGTCTCGAATTTTCAATGTGATGCAAATATCTCATCGTCATAATGTGAAAAACAATGTTTTGTCATTGTAATGTGATGAACATAGTGCTATCGTCGCAATAAATGTCCCATTGTCACAATGTGATAAAAATAAGACATTTATGTGCATCACATAGTTATATGAAATACAATGAACATATGACATTTAAGTTCATCACATAGCCAATTTTTAGTTAAATGTCTTATCGTTGTAATGTGATGAACATAACCCCATCATCACAATATCCCCATCATCGTTAATATGTCACAAACAATAACCCATCGTCGTAATGTTATGAAGATATCCCCATCAAAGTAATGTGCCCCAAATATCCATTCGTCAAAATCTGACACATCCTATCCTTACAATGTGAAGAACATTTCATCGTCGTCGTAATGTGGTGAACATAACCATATTGTCACAATGTGACAAACATAACCTTATATGATAAACATACAATGTGACTAACATAATCATATTCTCACAATGTGAGAAACATAACTATGGTTGACGTTGGTTCACCATGATGATGGTTAACCGTTCTTTACCATGGTTGACAATGGTTAACCATGTTTGACAGTTGTTTTACAAAGATGACCATGGCTAGCCATAACCATATTATTGCAGTGTGACGAACATATCCTTGTCATTGGAATATCCTCATCGCCTCAATTTGATGCAAATATATTTTCATCCTAATGTCACAAACAATGTCTTGTCATTGCAATGTGATGAACATATGACATTTATGTTCATCACATAGACATATGACATACGAAGATCATAGGAAATTTATATTCATCACATAGCCTCATCGTTGCAATGTGATGCAATTATCATGTCATCATAATGTGACAAACAATGTCCTTTCTTCACGATGTGATGAACATAGCCATGTCATCACAATAAATGTCATGTTGTCATAATGTGATGAACATACGACATTTATGGTCATCACATATCCATACGGCATACAATGATCATACGATGAATATAAAACATTTATGTTAATCACATAGTCACTTTTTACTTAAATGTCATGTCATCCCAATGTGATGAACATAGCCCCATCATTGCAATATCACCATCATCATAAATATGTGACAAACATTATCCTATCATTGAAATGTTATGAACATATCTCTGTCGTCGCAATGTGATGCAAATATCCAATAGGCATAATGTGACGCAAATATCCTATCCTTGCATTGTGACAAACATAGCCCCACCATCTCAATGTGGTAAACATAACCATATTGTCGCAATGTGACAAACTTATACTTTTATGATGAACATAAAATGTGATGAACATAACCATATTGTCGCATTGTGACAAACATAACTATGGTTGACCTTGGTTGACCTTGTGATGAACATAGCCCCATCATCGCAATGTCCTCAAAACAAATATAATTCATCATCTACAAAGTTCAACATGATTTTCTATCAATGTCATGAACATAGCCTCATCATCGCAATGTGGTGCAAATATCCCATCGTCATAATGTGACAAACAATGTCCTTTCGTCGCAATGTGGTGAACATAGCCCCATGTCGCAATAAATGTCTTGTTTTCGCAATGTGATGAACATACAAAATTTATGTTCATCACATAGCCATACAACATAAGATCATCGTACGATGAACATAAGAAATTTATGTTCATCACATAGTCACCTTTTACTTAAATTTATTGTCGTTCCAGTGTGATGAGCATAACCCCATCGTTGTAATATCCCCATCATCATCAATATATGACAAACAATATCCTTTCGTTGCAATGTTATAAACATATCTCGATTATCGCAATGTGATGCAAATATCCAATAGACATATTGTGACACAAATATCCAATAGACATACTGTGACACAAATATCTTATCCTCGCAACGTGACAAACATATCCCTACCATCAAAATGTGGTTAATGTAACCATATTTCCCAATGTGACTAACTTATCCTTATACGATGAACATAAAATGTGACGAACATAACCATCTTGTCGTACTGCATCGAACATAAGTATGGTTGACCTTGGTTGACCATGATCATGGTTGATTGTGGTTGACCATGGTTGACAATGGTTGACACTAGTTAAACATGTTTAATAATTGATGTCCATAGCTGACAATGGCTTGCTATAACCATATTGTCACAATGTGACAAACATGGTTGGCCATAACCATATAGTCACAATGTGACGATCACTTCCATATTTTCATAATGTGACAAACATATCTTCCTCGTTGCAATGTGATGAACATATCCTTGTCTTTGCAATGTTACACAAATATCATGTCGTCGTAATGTAACAAAAAATGTCTTGTCATCGAAATGTGATGAACATAGCCTTATCATCGACATAAATGTCCTTTCATCGCAATGTGATGAACATACAACATTTATGTTCATCCCATATCCATAAAACATATCATGAACATATGACATTTATGTTGATCACATAGCCACTTTTTACTTAAATGTCTTGTTGTCAAAATGTGATGAACATAGCCCCATCCTCGCAATATCCCCATTGTCATCAATATGTGACAAACAATATGTTGTTGTCACAATGTGATGAACATATTACCCTCATCACAATGTGGTGAAAATATCATGTCATCATAATGTGACACAAATATCCCGTCGTCACAATCTAACAAACATAGCCCCTTTGTCGCAATTTGAGGAAAACAACCATATTGTCGCAATGTGATGCAAATATCCTATCATCATAATGTGAGAAACAATTCCAAATGTCGCTATGTGAATGTCATCCATAGTCTTTGTCAACCATTGTCATGGCAATCCATGGTCACTTATAGATGACAACTGTCAAACATGGTTAACTATTTTCAACCATGGTCAACCACCGTCAACCAAGGTCAGCCATAATGAAGGTCTACATAAACTAACCATCGTGAAGGTCTATGGAAGTTAACCATAGTCCTAGTCAACCATAATTAACCATGATCATGACAATCCAAGGTCAACCAAAATTAACCATGGTCATGCTCAACCATAATTATCAATGGTCTTGGTCACGAAAGGTCATGATCAACCATAATTAACCATGTGAACCATAGTCAACATTTATTTCCCAAAGTCAACCATGGTCTACCAAAGTTAACCATGTTCATGGTCATTATCATGGTCAACCATAGTCAATCATGGTCATTCTCAATTAATCTATTAATGTATTGTTATTTTTATAATGTATTAATAATGTATTATTTTATTAGTGTATTATACTATAGCAATGTATTAATTAATATTTTAATGTATACATTACATTAATGTATTAAAACTTTAATAATGTATTAATTAATAATGCGTTAATGCATTGATTAACACATTACAATATGCATTAATACATTAGTGTAACAATACTTTATTGATGTTTTAATGTATTAATACTTTAGTCATGTTTTTATCAATACATTTAATGTATTAAATGTACTTTTTATGCATTATCACTATAATAATGTATTGCTTTATTGGTGTATTGATTATTTAGCAATGTATTAATTAATTAATGTATTAATCCAATATGGGCAAGACTCTTAATACTCATAAGACTAAGGTCATGATTATTAAATCCAATAAGATACCTTATGATACCTTCGTATATGACAACAACAACTTGGAGGAAGTGACTTCATACAAATATCTTGGAGTTGATATTAACCACAAGCTCAATTGAGTTATAGAATTGAGAAAATTATTATTTGAGGATGGAAAGCTTATTATGGGCTTGAAAAAAATTGTAAATCAGTTGATCATTGGAGTTGGGATAAGAAGAAACTCCTCTTTGAGACTCTTGTTACAC
>CBVK0100032327.1:0-10389 GCA_900067695.1 Picea abies | reverse complement strand
TAACGTTTTTTTTTTTTTTTCTTGTTTTATGCTCAGTAGTATGCAAGCGAGGCTGCTTATTACAATTTGTTTGATTGTTTGTTTTACATGTGCTTTCAAAGTAAGTTTCCTCTGCGTTTACACTGTGTCGCTAGAATGACAGGCTGCCTGTTTTGTGGGCCTCTGTTCTTAACCTTCTGCTTCCTAAACACAGTTTCTATAGCATATAATGCAACTGCTGCATTGCCATTTGGAACAATTCTTGTGATTTTTCTTATCTGGACACTCGTCACCTCTCCTTTGCATCGACATGGGGAGTGACCCAAGGGGATTGTTCACATTCACCGTACGAGCAATGAAGATGTCATGATATTTGGCTCGGTCAAGAGATTTGGCCGTAAACCCAAACCTTGGCCTACTCCCTGGAGTCCTCTGAAGCACTTCTCGGTTGAGAATGGCACCCATGAAGTATGTTGTTGTCTAAGTTATCAATTTTCTCCGAGGTGCCAAAGACCCTCTTCTCAGAAAGAAATTCAATTGAAATTTTAGGCATCATCAGATTATTATGAACCAACTTTCAGAGTTTTATTCAAATTTTGTGTTGGTTGGAATGATGTTTCTAAGTATTCAATTTCCGATTCTGAATCTACTACTCATACCATGTGTAGAGACCATAAAATACAAAATTTGATACAATTTAACATATAATTCCTTTCAATTTGCATAAATAATTCAACCACCAGCATATAAGCAAAATATTCAGTAGAGATTAAAATCTATCTACAACATGAAATAACTCAACCATTCATAATGAAAAATACCTGCTTCTGATGCTAAATCCCGTTGCTTGGATTGGTCCAATGCTGAAGTTGAAACTGTGTCAAACACTACCCAAAACTGTGTTTCCTCCCTGCTAGCTAGGAGCATCCTGTCTGGCTCCCTAGCTCCAGGATACTGTAAGGATATCCTAGCCCCCATGCCCAAAACCCCTAGCAAACCAGTGTCCCCTGCTTCTGATTCACCAAAACCCCCCAAAGCCAAACTCCTCACACCAGAGATCTCCACAGAAAATCCCCCACCGAAATATATCCTCCTCCCAAAATGTTTTCTCCTCCCTCCAAAAGAATGCCTTCCCCGTAAGTCTCTTCCCCATCACATTCCCCCTTCACCGACTCTCCCCCTTTCATTAATTTCCTTATCCCTATATTTAGTATCTTATCCCCTTATATTTATTATCTTATCCCTATACTTAATGTTTCTTCCCCCCCGTATACATAAATCTTTGATACATTAAATTATTAACCCCCTTTAATTCTTTACTCAATTAATTAATGAGTCAATTAATAATTAATTAATCATTGACATATATGGACAAATAATTAATAATAACTAATTAGTTAATTATTATTTAAGAAATAATTATTGTTTAACTAACATATTAGGACAGTCAGATTATCAAATTAATTATAATTAATCATCCCTATGCATATATTTAACCAGGGTTGTTACAGGTCTGGCCCATGGTCATAGACAAGGTCACATCGTCGAAGGCTGGAGGGAGGAGCTAGCACCAAGCTAACCTCCTTTTCAGTGATCACAACATGAATATTCGAGACTCTTCACCTCAGGATTGCCGATATGCGAAATGTGAAATGCCTTTTAGTATAGGATGTGGTCACCGCCATTGGTCATGTGAGAGGAAAGAGCTAGCACCAAGATAAGCTCCCTTTCAACGATCACAACATGAAGAGTCGAGACTCTTCACCACATGATTTCCAAAATGCGAAATGCGAAAGGAATTTTGATTAGGCCCGTGGTCACAACCAGTGGGCATATGGAGTAAGTGCGAGACCCATCATTAGTAATCCAATGGTGCAGGTTAATCAGGAATATGATCAAAGGGTTATTGTTTATTTTCATGATTAATTGTTCAGTTACGATAAAGTTAGCATAATCGAATCATGGTTCTTGATCGGTTGGCAATTTAATTGCTGAGATGTTTTTTTTTCCCAAGGAGATTCGAGGTGTAACTAATGAGGCTGGTGTGAATAAAAGGATATATGCAGCGAATGTGTAAGGTTGGTTGTTCTAACCGAAAAAAATGAGATGAACTATAAGAAGGGTAAAATTGCAGTATGCAGAGCATGAGATAATACTCAGAGATGAGTAACAGTGGTTGAAAAGACAGAAGCAAGAGCAGAATAGAAGAATAGCATGAAGCATAGTAGAATTGCAGAACCGTTTTTGAACCAGAGAAGAATTGCCGAACATAGAAGAAGGGGTAAGAATTGAGACACTTGTATTGTTTGTTTGTCAATCATTTATTCATAATCAGGGAGGAAGGGTGGTGCTAGGGAGGACTGTGGTCCTCTAATATTGAAGTTGGTGCTTGAATATTGGAAGTTGTATCTTCCATCTAGTTGTGGCTAGAAAAACAGGGTGGCAGGGTGGTGCTCGGGAAAACACAGAGTTTTTATGTATGCAAGTTGGTGCTTGTATAAGTGGAAGTAGGTGCTTTCATCCAGTCGGTGCTAGAACACACAGGGAGTTGGTGCTTCCTTCTAGTGGGTGTTAGAGAAACCAGAGAGTTGGTGCTCTCAAAAAGTTGGAGCTTTTTAAACAAAGGTAGTAGCCTCACTTTGAGTTGGTGCTCAAACATAGATGATGTACAAAACTTAAAATACTGCCTATCATTTCGAAGAAGAAGAGGTTTTCTCCCTTTATGGGTTTCCTCATGAAAATATGTCTCTGTGTGTATCTTATGTGTGATTGATGCTCATTATTTATGTTGTCCATATGATGTATAATATTGATGTTCACTTGGTGAAAGGTTAAAAATGGTTTAATAAACTTAAGATTGTTTAAGCATAGTAACAACTGATTCACCCCCCCTCTCAGTTGTCTTAGTAATTTCAACAGGTTCTAAAGTATTGGGTTAGTTCCACATCGATCTCTTCATTAATAGAGTGTTCAATACGTTGAATATCCTTTAGAGTTGTAATTTTGATGTGATGTCGATGTTGAACCATTGAGCGATGGAATCTTTTTGAGTTACACTCCTCGACTTTGAGCCAACATACTTGATACTTTTGCATCCAACGTCTCTCTTTTTGTTTAAGGTGGCAGGAAAGCTGGATATTCATATTTGTTTCCTCTGCTATCAATTCCTTTTTTCTACCCGTTAAGATTATTGGTTGGGCTGCAGTTCTGTCATGAGGGTACTAAAGTATTGGGTTAGTTCCACCTCGATCTCTTCATTAATAGAGTGTTTAATACCTTTACTATCCTTTAGATTTGTAATTTTGATGTGATGTCAATGTTGAACCATTGAGCGATGATTTTTTTTTTATTTACACTCCCCGACTATGAGCCAACATACTTGATACTTTTTCATCCAAATTTGCTCTTTTTGTTTAAGGTGGCTGACAAGCTGGATATTCAGATTGGTTTCCTTTGCTATCAGTTCCTTTGTTATCCTAGTTAAGATTATGCACTGCTGAATGAGTTCCATTTGTTGTTCTAGCTCTTGCTTGGCCTTGAAAATGTGACCAAACTCCTCTTCGTTCAATTGTTTGAGGCGAAGCTTGAGATTTTTAAGGCATTACTGAAATCTATACATGGTTGTTTCATGAGGGACCATTGCTTCCTTCCACTAATTAGAAAAATTATTTTGAAAGGAGGGGTGGTTCAACCAAAATGCTTCAAATCTGGAAAGTTGGTTTTGTGGGATAGCTTTGATGTTGAGGTCAATAGGTTGAGGCATATCGACCAATGATTGAACCCGCTGCATGCAAGAATGGAGGCCTCAATCGCTAGTCCTTTAATAAGGAGAGATTCCGAGAGCATAAATTGATCAAGTTGTGAAGCTATTTGATGAACACCTCCCTTGTGGTTATTCCAAGTATGGACTCCATTTATTGTTTCTCAATCAACAAGGTTCAAATCTCTGATCACCTCTTTGAAATTATATGAGTCACGGTCCAAGCATCTAATTCCTCCTCTTTTCTCAACTAGGGAGACGATCATGTTAAAATCACCTCTAAAGATCTAATTATGGCTTCCTATAAGGTATTTGAGATTGTGCAGTTTATGTAGGAAATTGATTTTTTACCCTGTCAGTTGGGGTCCATAAACATTGGTTATATAGCCTAATTCCACCAAACCAATGGGTTGAAATTGGGCTGAAAGATTTCTCTTTGTTGAAAAGAAATTAGAGAGACAAATTTCCTTGGGGTTTCAGAGTATCACCATACTGTTAGAGGCACCATCGACATCAATGGATATATGGTTGCAACTTGGACAACATTTGGGTGCCAATCCATGGAGAGTTTCTGTAGCACATTTGGTTTCTTGAATCATGAGAATCGATGGCTGGTTTCTAAGGAGAAATTTCCATAGAATTCTTTGTTTATTGGGGCTATTGAGATACCTTATATTCCAAAAGATGAATTTAATTAAGAATTGGATGGGGATGCATGGAAATTTTCTTTCACAAGCGTAATCCTACATGATTTTACCAAGAATTTACCAAATTCATGGAGGATTTGTTTGTTTCTTCAACGTCTTCTTTTCTTCTCTTCTTTTGTGTATTTGGGTACCTCCCCAGAGATAACATTTTTTATTCCTAGATAAGAAGAGACAATGTTCTTACCTTTATGTGTAGATGAAGGCTTGGTCTTGGATTTGAGAAGCTGAGTGAAAAAGTTGGATTTTCTTTTTCGATATGGAGTTAGCTTCCTTTCTGGTGCATTGCATCAACTATCCCTTGTAGATCCAAGTAACTTAATTCCATTTCTTCAACTTTGTCTAGATCTTCGTTTCCTTCCTCTGTAGGAATCATTTCTTCATCGATCTTTGCATGTAGTTTTTTAGTTCCATGGCATGACTAAAGATGATCCTTATATTTTCCTCTTTGAATTCAAATTCCTTTTTAGAACCTATGACTATAATAATAATGCTCAAAATATTTGAATACTTCCTTCCACTCTAAAGGAATCAACACTCTAATGGTTCACAGGCCTTGATGGAAATAACATCCACACATAGGAGCAGATGAAGAACCCTTTTTTTTAACAGTGTCTGGTAAATTTATATTAAATAAAAAGACTGTTGCAAGTTGCAGAGAAATTACATCCAAAAATGATTTATAGATGTCCAACTGTAGCAAATATATATTTTATCTATATGCTACCAACCTAGCCTAATGATGTTCATAGACAAAATGATATAGTTATTATAAGAAGTGTACATTTTGTAAAACAAACCAGATAATCTAAGAACCTTACAAAACATAAAAACTAATAGAAGTCATGTTTCCTCGCCACTTCTTCGAGTGTTTCATTTCCTTTTTCTGGAGCTAACTGCTTAATTTCCATTACATCATCAAGCTTGTGCATTGTTGCTTCCTCATTCAACTTCCACAATTGGAATTCACTGATTAGACCTGGTTTGATGCCCTTGAATGATCTCTCTTGCCCAGGTTAATCATCAAAGTCCACAACATATTACTCTTTGCTTCCAAGCTACCATTTTTCGTTTCTATTGTAACAATTTTCCCATAATTGTGGCTACTTGAGATACTACATTCTGCTCATTGTCATGAATATTTATATTTTCTATGTAGATTGACGCCCTATTTGCTTGTATAGATTCTTTATGTAGATTGACGCACAACACCGATGAATGTCACTTGAAACAATCATTGGTGGCTGAGGTCAAAGACACAGAGCCAAGCCCTGATTCAGAATATGATCCAGAAAATATTGAAAACATACATATCATCGACGTAGACCCCACTTCTACTATCACAACCACAACAATTCAACCAGAAGAATCAGTAGATCTTGAAGAAGGGGAACGCCTCTTCCATTCACAAATGTTGGTGAAGGGGACCTCGTTGCATTTCATTGTTGATAACGACAACCGGAAGAAAATCATCTTAGCTAAGGCCATGAAACAGTTGGGGTTGTTGAAAACACCACACCCACAACCATACAACATTGGGTGGCTTCACCAGGGATGAGATCTCTATGTCAGCCAACAGTGCTACCTGTCCTATGGCATCCAACCCTTCAAGGATGAGGTAGTGTGTGATGTTGCCCCTCTTGATGTTTGTGTTGTTGTTTTGGGCCAACCATATATGTGGAGAAGTCATGTTGTTTATGAGTCTAGACCCCATAGTGTCATTATTACTCTAGGAGGTCAGCTCTATAGGATACCAGAGGTAGTTCCAACTACTGTTCCACCAAAATAGTGCCGCAAGGTAATATCTCATATTGCAAAATTGATCCTCTTCACAGTCTATTCAAAGGATGCACATAAGACTGCTACAACCACTGCAGCCTTAACACCTTATGTCCAACAAAAAAAAATTGTCACAGAGAAATAAGATATTGTCTCTTCACCTATAATGGTGCCTACACGATGCCCCGTCAAACCCAGAGACAACATGTTGGTGGAGCATATTCAACCTCGCCAACAACAGGTTTGTGATAGTCTTCCACAGACCAAGCAACACAACTTATCCAACAAGGAACACATCTCACCAAGCTTTAGATTTAGAAAATTATTTCCCCTCTTCCCTAGGCACTCAACTCAATGGATACCATTTCTTCCTAAGGGGGGAGGATTGATCCAGGTGGATATTGGTGGCCACCCACTTATTCCAACTGGATCCTCTTGTCCATTCTTAGTTCAACATGTTCTTTTGTACTTCTTTGTAATTGTCGGGTCTACACTTTTGGGGTTTTCTAAATCCCTACACATCTTCCAGGTGGATACTGGTGGCCTCCCACCTAATCCAACTATCTTATTTTGTATTTTTTCATGTCATCACATCTTGTTGTACTTCCAAGGACGTTTTGGGGCCCTAAACAATGTTTTTTTTTGGCTTGCCATAGTCAAACTGTGACGGAGTTAGAATTTGACGGCGTAATGCATAGTTATCGAAAAGACCTTTCCAATGGGCTATCACGTGCCTAAAACGAAGATCATATGCAAAAGTTACGACCCCAGGAAGTTAATGTACTAACTTACCCAAACATGGCCCACATGAATTTTGGTGTTTCATCTCCTAGGGTTAGGTTTTTGGATGTCTAGGGTTTTGGCATTCATGTTTATCATAAAAAGGCCTTTAGAGCCTCATTGTAATTATCTTCTTATGAATGAACGCAACCATCACATCTCTTCTCAAAGATAAAGCTGCCATCATTCTAGCGAGTCTTTCACTCTGTATTTTTACAGTCTCTTTACAATTCTTTCATTAATAGAAATCAAGTATTGCTATATTTCTCTATTTATGGAAATTTTCATGAGTATTTCATTGTAATTTCTCTGCTTTCATTTCGTTCTGAAAATAATCCGGATAAAAAAACTTCATTCACAACTCTCATGAATGTGTTGGGTGCATTGGTTAGTCCAAATGGCATAACTAACCACTAAAACAACCCATCCTTTGTCTTGAACATTGTCTTCCATTCATCACCTTCCCTTATCTGAATCTAATGGTAACCAATCTTCAAATCAATCTTTGAAAAGTACTTGGCCCCAATCAAACAATCCATGAGGTCATCCATTCTTGGTAAATGAAATATGTACTTGATAGTAATCTTGTTAACAACTCATGAATCAATACACATTATCCATTCACATCCTTTCTTGGGTGTCAAAACTGTAAGTACAACACATAATCAAACTCTCTCTGATCAATCCTCTATAAATCAACTCTTTCACTTGCTTATTTACTTCATCACTCTCTATCAGAGTCATCAGATAAGGAGATATATTCGGTACACTTGATCCCAAAATCAAATCAATCTATTGTGATATACTTCTCAAGGGAGGTAAACCTGTTGGTAGATCATCTCCAAAAATATCCTTAAACTCATTCAACAAAGGTTGAATTTTTGGTGGTACATGACTCATTTTTTCAATCTCCAAAACTTCTCTTAGTACTAAGGCCAAACATAAATGATTCCTCTTCTGTTCTCTCAAGAATTCCTTAGCTAAACACAACATAATGTGACTGTTGCTGCAAATATTTCTGTCATCCATTTCCTTGATATCATTACCACTCAATTCAATCTCCAACATTGGCTCAATATGCATCTCTTTCCATCCTTTAAAAATTCATAAGCATTCTTCCTCCTGTCATGGAAAAATTTTCTGTCAAATAGCCATGGTCTTTCGAGAAGTACGTGACAAACATCCATCTCCACTATGGCACATAATACATGTTCACTAAAATTTTTAATCTAAAAACTCAACAAGCAATGCTTAGTCAAAATCACTTGTTGTCCTCTTTTCAACCGTGAGACCCTGTACAGATTTGGATGTGGAATGATTTTCAACTTCAATTTCTCCATTACTTCCGTGGATACTAATTTTTTTGTACTTTTTCCATCTATGACAAGATCACAACACTTATCCTACATTTTGCATTTAGTTTTGAACACTCTCTTTCTCTGTTTAGGCTCTTTTGTCGCCTTTGTCTTAGGCTTGAGTAATACTCTTCTAAACATCATGTTTTCTCCTTGCTCTTGTTGAAGTAATTCCACATTTCCATCAACAACTGTTGTCTCATCTGCTTGGGTAACTTGTGTCCTAACCTCATTTCTTCTTGTTGCATTCTACCTTTCCAGACATTTGATGCTTTGTGACCCTCTACTCCACATCTATAACATGTAACCACATACTTACCTCGACCAAATTGTTTTCCTCTGCCAACACTTCTTCCTCCTCTTGTATTTTGAATGCTGGTCGTTTCATCCTCCTTTTCACTGTCTTTAACAACACTTTCCATGCCCCTGCCTCTAGTTCCTTTTCCCCAGAACTTTTTCCACAATCTTCTTTCAATCTTTTCTTCCACCTTCAAAAAAACTTGATAGGATTCATCTACATTACGAATTTAATGTGTACTCATCTAATCCATAATCTGATACTTCAAACCATTCATGCATCTTGCCACTCTTTTATACTCTGGTTCCTTTATCCCTGACCCGAGGGATAGTTTGAAAAAATTCTTTGTATATTCACGAACATATGTCTCTTTTTGCCTTAAATTTTTGCACTCACATTCACAAATTCTGTTGGTAATCAATATGTAGGAACATCTCCTTGATTTTGCTCACCATCTTCCTCCAGGTTCTAATCTTTCCTTGTCGGTTATCCAATCTGTCTTTTTTCTACATATCCCACCAAAGTGCAGCATGACCCTTTCAATTAGTCATGGAAAATCGAACCCTATTGGGATCTTGGACATTCTCATATTGAAAATATATTTCAAGCTCTTCTATCCAATCAATGAGAGTCTCGACTTTCAAACTAGCATCGTAGCATGAAACTTCCACCCTTGCACTACCTCTATCTTTTAGAAAAGATATTAAACAGACTGTTGGGTCTACTTCCTCAACATTTTCTCTTCTTCTTCAAGCTCCTCTTTCGATTATGGACTCGTTTCAACATCTTCGAGCATTCTATTTTCTAACTCTTCTATCCTCCTTCGCAATTCCTTGAGTTCTCTATTTCTTGCACCTCCTTATGTTGTTCCTACTCTTCACGAGGACATCCTTACCAGTTGTCTTGCATCCCTCACTCAGACTAACATTCATAGGCCTTACCTCCGGGCACTATCCTATCACAACTTAGGAACTAAACCAACTCCGATACCACTTAATGAAGTCACCCTAGTTTCTATAATCAATCCATACAAAAGCGAGGTGTCCACTCACAGAGTGCACAACAACAAAGTATTAATGTTTAACATAAATTAACCATTAAAAAATACCACAAGGGATTTACTGCTACAAGAAAAGAAAATAAAAAATAAAACTGGTGGAAATAACATAAAATATCTCCATTAATCAAAACAATTTTTTTATTATAGCCATACTGCATCTTAGAGAAATTTGGACTCTTCTTCCATTGTTTTTTTTTTTTTTTTTTTTTTTTTTTTTTTTTTTCGTCATGTGCAAAAATGAAATAAAATTTTGCTGAAAACTCTCCTTTGTGCTAAATTGCTTTTGCACCGTTTTCTTTACCCCTTTATATTTTCCACTTCTTCGCAACTGAAACGTTTAGACCCCTTAACTTCTTCAATCGTTTCATGTTTTTATTTTCTTGGATAGTTACATAGTCCCCTTTTCCAACACTGTTTTCTAACTGTTTAAGTTAAAGATATTTAATGACTGTGATGACTTAAACAATTTGTTTTCTCTTACTAAATCGACATGCCACTTGTCACTAGCCCTTTACCATACACATGGAGTTTAAAATGAAAAATCCATAACATGCCATAACAACGGTTTCAACACAATATTGCAATAACTATTATAACAATAAGAATTTAACACTTATTCCTTATTAGCTTTATTTATTTATTTATATATATATATATATATATATATATATATA
>CBVK0100032252.1:0-25572 GCA_900067695.1 Picea abies | reverse complement strand
TGGAACAAAATACAATAACATAGAATGGAACACCTTCTTCTCCTAGTGGTCCGATATTTAACATAGCTCGATAACCATATAGGGGTAGGTTTTTGACTTCCTCGACCCTCAATTGTGGTAAGGTTTTGAACCTTCTATAATCTTATTGAAATTCCTCACATGGCCAACCCCATATGCATGAGTAATGGGTGCTTATGTAGCATCCTTCAATACCATGGTGGACAACATGATATGCCAACTTGTGGGAGGCATAAAATTTGCATACGAACTCTGATTGATGCACATTTTGCACCATTGGAAAGGTCTAGGAGTGTAGAACACAATCAAGGGGGTGCGCATAGGTTAAGAACACAAGAAACCCCAAAATCATTGTTTAATTCCTCAAAATGGCTCCAGATCCCAATTTTCCAAATTGGGACCTACCACTAAAATGACCCTGCAAGTTGATTCCTCCAGTTTATACCACTTTGAACCCCAATTTTCCAAATTGGGACCTACCACTAAAATGACCCTGCAAGTTGATTCCTCCAGTTTATACCACTTTGAAAGCATCGAGATAGATGAAAAAAATAGAATGATCCAATCTAAATCATACCTCCCCATTTAGGGAGGATTTTTTCCCCCAAAATATTTTACTAAATGAGGTGAGGAAATTTTTCCTCTACCTTCTCCTTGGAGTACCACTTTTCTTTGCCTGGAAGTTGTCCTTTCAACCCAATCTACCAAAATTCATGCTTCCCCTATTTTGTATTTCTAGACCGCTTCTACAAAACTATGTCATTTTCTAACTCTACCTGAGCATTTAGTGCTAAGTTCTCTATAGAAGGTAGGACTTGCTCTTCCACCTGATCCAACATGGAATGATCATAGAGTTTTGGATTCTCCACATTCACTAATGAGTAAATGCACATGTATGGGGGTAGAATGAGTATGTAGGCATTATCTCCCACCTTTTCCAATACTTCAAAAGGACCATATCATAGAGTCTTGATCTTCTTACTAGGACCCTACAATCTTTCCTTATTCAATTATAACCATACTGTGTCTCCCACTCTAAATGTTCTCTCTATTTTGTGTTAGTCATGTCTAGCCTTGTACTTTTCCTGTGACTTCTTTAGTGTCTCTTGTACTTGAAAATAGATTTTTCCAATCTTATAGACAATTGTTTTTTCATTTAATGCATCTCTTTTGAGTTCCTCCCTCACTCCTCCTTGTTTTCCATATACAAAATATAAGGGTGAAGGTGGAAAATACCCAAAGCAAGTTTCAAAAGGTGACTAAATTACCAGTAGAAGTGTGGAATGCTTTGTTATAAGAGTGTTGTATATAGATCATTTTTCATCCCAAGATTTCAGATGCTTCTGATTTTAACCCCTCAAAAGATGCACCAAAGTCCCATTGACTACTTTCTTATTCCCATCTATTTTTGGATGGAATTTTGTAGAGCTCTTCAATTTAGTGTCCATCTTCTCCCACAATGTAGTCCAAAATGCACTAATAAATATAGTATCCCTATCTAATATGATACTCCTTGGTATCTCAAAGTGCACCCATACCTATTCAAAGAACAAGTTTGTTGCTTCCTAACCCTTGATGGTCTTTTTACAAGGCGTGAGAGTGCACATTTTGTTGAACCTATCAATCACCACAAATAAATAGTCATGTCCCTTCCGCGTGGTTGGTAAACCTCCTACAAAATCCATGGAAATACTTTCCCAAGGTCGAGTGGGTATAAGTAAGGAATGGTATAGACCTTTCTTCCTTTAGTTGGCTTGTTGGTATAAAAAAGTATACATCTTATAATATATCATGCTACATCTTCTTTCATTTTGGGCCAATACACATACCTTTGTAAGTTGGTGACTTTCTTCCCAACACAAAAATGTCTTGCAACCTTGGAGGTGTGTACCTCTCTAATAAGATACAATGATTCAACTTTAGGGACACATAACTTATTGATATTGTAGAGTAAACCATTATGGAAATGATAATCAACCTTTCCATCACCTTCTTCTTGAAGTCCTCATCTTCTGTGTATGCCTTTTTGTATGCATCATGGGTAAAAGACTCCATATGCATCAAAGTTCCCAAATTTGTAATCTTGGATGTGGGTGGATGTGAAAGCATGTGTTCCAAATTGTTTGTTCTACGCTTATTATACTTGATGACTAGATGAAATTGTTGTAAAAACCCCATCCACTTGCAATGCCTATTTATTGTAGCTTACTCTAGACCTGCAAATACTGCAGTGGCTGGTGATCTATGTGGATGATGGTCTCCTTGCCCATTAGATTGTGTTTCCACTTCTTGATAGATTGAACCGGGGAATATAGTTCCTTGTCATAGGTAGGGTATTTGAGAACTCTCCCATGAAATATTTAAGAATGATAGCATATCGACCTTCCTCCTTACATCAAAACAACTCCCGTGGCACACCCACTTGCATATGTCTTCGCTTCAAAGTTATTCTGCAAGTTTGGTAGCATGAGCACTGGTTCTTGAATGCTATTTATTTTTACATCATTAAAGGCCTTATTTTGATTCTTTCCCCACTAGAAACTCTTACCACTAGCTGTTATGGCATGGAGTGGTGCAACTACCACTGAAAATGAAGCTATGAACTTCCAAAAATATTGTACTTCCCTAATAAAAATCCTAACTTCAGTGACATTTGTAGGAACTGGCCATTTCATGATGGCCTCCATATTTGCAAGATCTATATTGAGCTCCCCTCCACTATTCACATACCCCAAATGCACCAAACACTACTGAGAAAACTCGCATCTCTTGAGATTGGCTTACAACTGGTGCTTTTTTAAAGTCTCTAACACCTGCATAAGATGCAAGATGTGCTCCTCATAGGTAGAGATATAAAAAAATATCATTCAAATAGACAATAACAAATGAATTCTGATAAGGGCATAAAGCATCATTCATTAGCCTTATAAATGTGACTAGTGTGTTGCATAAACCGAATGGCATAATCAACCACTCATACAAACCTTTCCTTGTATTGAAGGTAATCTTCTAGGTATCTTGTTCTTTGAATTGTACTTGGTGATATCCTGATTTCAAATCCATCTTAGTGAAGTACTATGCTACAACTGGTTCAACATATCATTGATCCTAGACAGAGGGTACCAATTCTTCAGTGTAATATTGTTCAAAGCCCTGTAATCTATACACATTCTCCAAGTCCCATACTTATTGTGAAAAATTATGATGGGTGATCCACAAAGTGAGGTACTAGGTCGAATCACACCCTACTCCAACAACGGTTGCAATGGCTTCTTCACTTCATTCACTTCTAAAACAAACTTTCTATATAACCCAATATTTGGTAGCGGGGAGTTTGGAAATAAATGTATTTCAACATCCCTCTTGGGTGGTATCCCTTTAGTCTCCTTGAACACTCCTCTATATTCCTATAGAAACTCTTCCAACTAATGTTTCTACTCTTTAGTAAACCCCTCCAGGGATTCTTTCACTCTCATTGACTCATCATTAGACTTGTTTTCTCTTAAGAAAATAAACACATATTTCTTACTAGAACTAATCAACTTCTTGGCTTGGTTGGCACTTACTAGTGAGATCTAGGACTTCCCATCCTTGATAAATCGGTATTGGTTGGCTCTCCACATAAATATTTCATCGCTCATATACATGTAGGGTCTTACAAACACTACTCTTCATACAACAAGTTGTATTGCATCCAATTCCACTTCATCAATAAAATCAACACTTACAACAAATTTAATCTTACACTATTTTGTTACCCTTATCTCCACATCCTTTTTTACTCAACCCAATGGATATGGGATAGGATGATCGTGAACCTCCAATCCAAGCTTGTTGACCATATCCACTTTTATGAGGTTAATATATGAACTAGAGTTGAACATAGCATCTACCTTGGTATTCTTGACTTGAATCTTGATGTGGAAGATCTTGGTCATATCCTTCTCTTCTTGGTGATCAAGGATACTTAGATTCACCTCCTTCTACATATATGCGTAGAAAATATTTGCATCCACATCCAAGCTAATTTTAACTTGTTTTCTTGAATCTATGGCTAAAATTTTCTTTTTATTTCCATCCTTCTTGCAATCCTTTGGGTTCATTTCTAGATGCAGTTTCCAACATATTTCCTTGGTCTGGTCATCACTGTTGCAATGGTTGTTGGGATCTTTGTACTGATGTGAAATGATTGATGTCTTCTTATATTTTCCCCCTTTTCACTTCTTCTTCACCTTCTTGGAAGCTTCCTGGTGCTCTTTCTTCTTCAAACCACTTGGATACCCCTTCTTTTGGCCTATGTAATTTTCAAGGTACTATGCATGTGTACATTCCTTCAAGGTACTATGCATGTACACATGCCTTATCCACTATCCTTAGTTTGAAGAGAATCACATGCTTTCATACATGACTATGATTTCATAGATGACTATCTTGTACACTTTGTCTATGCCTTTTCCTCAAGTAGTGCCATTGGATCCATTGGTCCTCTACATACCCGATAGGGTAGAATTAGGACTTGATGAGGGCTTTGAAGTTCTCCCACCTAGTTTCTAGTGGATCATCCTCCAGCCTAAGTGTTTTAGTATGGATTTCATGCTAGGTTAAAGCATGAACCTCTAACTTCAATCTAGCAAATGAAATCTTCTGCTCTTCATCTATATGGTGAATGTTGAAATAAATGTATAGTTGTTGCAACCAATGATTTAGTTTTAATGCATTAATATGAACTTGGTATGGATTTATTTCCACTTTTGCTTCCATCTTCAATAAGGATTGTGAAGGTTCATGACACTCAAGCTCAACTGTTCTTTCTTGAATTCTTTCTGCAAATCATTTCCTAAGTCTTCTTGATCTTCCATTTTCCCCTTCGATATGTGAGTTAGAGCCTCCATCATCTTTGAATGGTTCAAGTTTTCTTGGTAGAGAGACAATGAAGAGGTTCATATTGTGACTGATGACAATGACATGCGCTTCCAACCTCTCAAATCTCTCTTCTGTTGGATCTCAAGGGTTATTATGAACTTAATCATCTGCCATGGATAGGGTTTTTGTGACTTCTCTTTAATCCTGTTCCTAAAAGTTTTAAACCTGTGAAGTAAAGAAATGCCTACATATTCTAAAGAAAAACAAAAATTAATTAATTTCTCATACACATATTACACAGACATTTACGTTGGAAACCCTTAATCGAGATAAAACCAACCTTCCTTGATGTTACACCTCTCAACTCTTCATTGTATTAATTTCACCATTTAAAATACAATATATAAAATATTTCAGGTATTCCACAACTACCAAAACCCTAATCCCTTAATCTGGAATTAATTTAGAAATAACAATCATCGAATTTGACGCACACCCCCCCACATGCAAAGAATATAACACCTACCCAACATTCTCTCACTTGTTGTTTTATTTTCATATTGGGGGTCACAAGATTACATAGTCAACAATCCAGGGCAATAATGCCCATTGTTTCTCTACACTAAGAGAATTTCTCGATGCTCACCGACTTTGACAGTGAATCTACAACATTCTTCAAAGTGTCAACCTTCTCCAACAACACCTTCTTGTATTCAACCATGTCTATCACAAAGTGATATCGAACATCAATATGTTTTGTCTTTGAATGATAAACTAGGTTCTTTTCTAGAAAGATTACACTCTCATTGTCACAATCTAACCTTACTGCTTGTTGTACCAACCCAATACCTAAAAAAAATATATGTAACCATATTGCTTCATTGGTTGTGTGAGTGGCTGCCATGTATTAAGCTTTTGTATTTGAGAGTTCCACTAGAACCTATATTTTTTTCATCCAATTGATTTCTCCTCCTAATAGGTTAAACACATACCCACTTGTAGATCTTATGCAATCTAGATATTTATCCCAGTCTTCATCAACAAACCCATGTATATCCAACACTCTGTCCAATATTGGTCTTCCTTGGTAGCACAATCCATAACTAGAAGTGCCACACAAATACTTGAAAACCACTTTCACCGTTGTCTAATGCTCCTTCCCTGGTTTCAACATAAACATGCTCAAAACTCCCAACAAATGTACAATTTCTGGTCTAGTACAGACCATTTCATATATCAATTTTCCAACCACACTAACACATGGAACATGGGACATGTCCTCTTCCTCTTCCTATGTCTCAGGACACTAATATGTAGATAAATTTACACCTACAAGAATATGAACCTTGACCAGTTTACTTTCCTGCATATTAAACCTCTGTAATATTGTCTCAACATAGTTTCTCCGATACAACTCAAGTTTCCTATTTTCATGATCTCTTTTAATATCCACTCTTAAAATGAAGTTATCTACATCGATATCCTTCATGTCAAATTTAAAGGATAGCCATGATTTCACTTCCTTGATAACATCCATATTATTTCCTACCAACAACATATCATCGACATACAACACTACATAAATGAAGTGATTACCAATCTACCTGGAATATACAAAATGATCAACCTTGCTTCTCACAAATATCATTCCAAGGATGTATGTGTAAAAATTTTGGTACCACATCTATGTGATTTCTTCAGACCATATAATGACTTCTTTATCTTACAAACCAACCCTTTCTTTCCCTTCACCACAAAGCATTCTGGATACTTCATGTATATTTCTTCTTCTAGATCCCCATGTAGGAATGTTATCTTCACATCCATCTATTCTATTTCAAAATCAAAAGCAACATCAACATATAAGAGAAATCTGATAGAAGTTAACTTGGCAATAGGAGAAAACATTTCACCAAAGTGAATTCCCTCTACCTCGGATTGACCTTTTTCTACTAATCGAGCTTTATATTTCTCCACTTTACCTTATGCATTCAAATTCTTCTTAAACAATATTTGCTGCCAATGTAATTTCTTCTAGTTGTAAGCTCAACTAGATCCCATGCCTAATTCTTATCCAAGGAATCCATCTCTTCAATCATGGCATTCTTTGAAAGTTTAATATCCTCTAAATTCACTGCTTCGTGACAGTTCTGGGATCATCATCAATAATAGATAAAGAAAAATTAGCACAAAAATCAGGTGGACTATACCTTTCCGGTTTCCTTCTTTCCCTCATTAATATCTTCAATACTAGAGTATGAGGTTCTTCTTCTTCTGATTCATCTTCCTTCGTTGATTCAGATTTTACATCATCCAACTCAAACTCTATTTTCTCGGGTTCTTCTTTCCTTGGTAGGAATCCTTGTTTGGGAACATCTTTAACCTCTGTACAAAAACATCCCAACTGTAAACAATCTTCTTAGTTTTTGGGTTCCAAAGCTTATAACATTTCATACCATTTCTATAACCAATAAAGATACACTTTTTACCTTTATTATCCAACTTACTCCTATTTTACTTTAGAACATGTACATAAGAATAACAACCAATCACTCTGAGATGCTCAAGAGAGGGTTTCTTACCAATCCATACCTCATGCGTATTTTTTTCCACCAACATTGATGAGGGTGATCTATTTACCAGGTAACATGCAATACCCACTACCTCTTCCCAGAATCGTTGTCCTAATCGACACCATTGAGCATGCTCCTTTCTTTTTTCCATCAACATCTCGTTCATCATTTCTGCAACTCCATTTTGTTGAGGTGTGTATTGAGTATTCTTATGCCTTTCTATACCGCACTTCTTACAGAACTATTCAAATTCATTCCCACATAATTCTCCACCATTATCTGTCCTCAACACATTTATTTTCTTCTCTGTCTAATTTTCTATCATATCCTTAAACTCTTTAAATTTATCAAATACCTATGATTTCTTCCTAAGAAAACAAATACATGTGTTCCTTGAGAAATCATCTATGAATGAAACATAATACACAGATTTACCTAGTGATGTAACATGCACATGTGCAAACACATCACTGTGTATCAACTCGAAGATCCCCTTTACTCTTGTAGCACCAGATGGCAATCTTACTTGATTCTGTTGACCATATATAAAATGTTCACATAAATAAAAATCCAGGGTGCAATTAGACATAATTTCAACCATACCTTTACCATGTAGTGTTCAAGGCCCTTTTCTCCAATATGTCCCAGCCTTTGATGCCACAACATGGTCTTCTTTCTAGGGACAATATGGATCATATCTTCTTTATTTATCTGCTCAAGGAAAATATAACTATTACACCAATTAGTATCATTTATTCCCAATAACTTGTACAGAGTTCCACATTGAAATCCCCTCATAAACACCATTTCTCCTCATACCATCTTGCAAGTTCTCTTTCCCAATAAAGTATCCACGCCTGCATCATCCAACTTACTTACATATATTAGGCTCCTAGCTAGATCTAGAATGTGAGAAATTCCAGGGAAAGTTCCAATCCTTCCATATTTTAGCAACAACTTAACCCTTCCATGTTGCATGATTTTGGTTTTCGATTCATATCCTAGGAAGACATCACCACCATCAAAATTTTCATATTCACTAAACCACTCCCTATGAGGAGTCATATGAAATGATGCACTTGAGTCGATCAACCATACATCATGATTTGCATGTGTACCTATAGATTCCAGGTAAACATCACCTCTTTTTGTGGAGGTTTTTACTTCTATGGAAGATGCATCATCATATCCATTTTCTTTATCAACATTCTTAGACCTGCAATCTTCCTTATAATGCCCAACTTTACCACATTTCTAACATTTCCTCAAATATTTTCTCGGTGATTTATATTTACCTTTAGATTTAGATCTCCCCCCCAAAGAATTAATTTTATTCCTATCTTGGGGATGACCTATTATAGATAAAGCATCTATGCTATGACTATACATGATTTCCTCCTCATCTCTTCTAACAACAAGGATGAAACTGCATCATCATACTTCAATAAATATTGAGTGGTACTACCAATTTCTATAACTAGATTATCTAGGAGTTTGGAAAAAAACATAACAAAGTAATACACTTTTCTTCTTTTGCAAGCATAATATTAATAGACACAAGTTGAATTAACAAAGTATTGAATGAATTTAGATTCTCTATCACAATTTCTCCATCTTTCATCCTAAGATGATACATATTTTTTTGAATAAACAACTTATTTACTAGGGACTTTGACTGATACAAATTCCTCAACATTCCCCATAGTTCTTTGGTTGTAGATTCTCGTGACACATTTAGTAACACTGAATCTTTTAAGAAGAGTCTAATTGTACTCCTTTATCTAATATCCAACTTCTCCCAATCTTCTTTCAACATACAATTAGATTGAGTACTAGTAGTTTGTGTACCAGTAGATTGTGTACTAGTATTTTGTGTGCCAGTAGGATATGTACTAGTATGTTTTGTACTAGGATACACAACGATCCATTGTTATTTGTCTACAAGAAGGTTCTCCATCTGAGCTTCCATAGCTCAAAGTTTTGACCGTTAAACTTCTCAATCTCGATTCTAGAACCGTTCGCTATTTACTTTTAATGCACAAATAACCACTGCAAATATCCCACTAAACCCAAGTTTATCACAGACCCAAGATAAACTTGATATATCAATACCAAGCCAAACCCTCAACAACAAAGGTGTCATCCTGAAAATAAAAACTTTCTCTGATACCACATGTTAGTTTTAAACATGTGAAGTAAAGCAATGCATACAAAATCTTAAGAAAAACATAAAGTAATCAATGGCTCATACAAATAATACACAAAGATTTATGTTGGAAACCCTTAATCGGGAGAAAACCAACCTTCCTTAGTATCACACCTCTCAAATGTTCATTGTATTAATTTTACCATTCACAATACAATATATACAATATTTTAGGTATTTCGCAGCTACCAAAACCCTAATCCCTTAATCCATAATTAATTTAGAAAATCCAGTCGTCAAATATAACACACCCCTCCACACATATGCAAAGAATATAACACCTATCCAAAAATTCCTAGATGCTACAACTTCCCACAAATACCCAAAATAAAAACCTTCTCTAATACCAATATTATATGTATACTTCTGTGGATATTCCACTGGAATAGTTCTTCACAACATATCCGATAAATAAAATTGAAATCTACACTATGAAGGTTAAATTCATTAAGATTCCATAATATTTGGTTACGGATTTTCTGCTTCTGCGTGAAATAGATAAAATGAAGAAAATAGAGAACAATAAGTACAATCACACACCATCCACAAGATAACACAATTTGTTTCTCTAGGAAACAAAACCCATCTTGAAGGTGAGGTTGATGTGCTCTTTTTTCTATGGTATGGAAATAATGCAAGTAAAAAGAAGGCACTATCTATGGAGTTACTTGAGACCCGTGGCATGTTAGGATGGTACAAAACATTAAAACCATATGTTATGCTCTCTACTTTCCCACTCCTACTTGTTCTGCTATGCTATGGAAACAAATACAATAACATAGAATGGAACCCCTTCTCCTCCTAGTGGCCTGGTATTTAACATAGCCCAATAACCATCTAGGGGTAGGTTTTTGACTTCCTCAACCCTCAATTGTGGTAGGGTTTTGAACCTTCTAGAGTATTCTTGAAATTCCTTGCATGGCTAGCCCCATATGCATGAGTACTGGGAAGTGGCATAACATCTTCTCGTACCATGGTGGTCAACATGATATGTCAACTTGTGGGAGGCATAACTTTTTCATACAAACTCTGGTTGGCGCACGATCGACACCATTGTAAATATATCGGAGTGTAGAACACCATAAAGGGGGTGTGCAATTTTTTCAGACACCAAAACCCTAAAAAGCGTCGTTTAATGCTTCAAATGGCTTTGGAAGGTTTCAAACCTCAATTTTCCAAACTAAGACCTGCCACTAAAATTACACTACAAGTTGATTCCTCCAATTTTTTCCACTCTAAAAGCATCGAGATAGATGAAAAATAATATAATGATCCAATTCATATCAATGTGTCGAAGTGTCTATGAACACACATGTGACCTTAATTTTCCAATAATGGGCTTCTTGACTATTCATAACATTTGTGAGTGATAGTTCTAAGTTTACTCATGAATATTGATTAATTTGAATTTTCCATTCATATGAGAGATTAGGTAATTAATGGTTTTGGATATTGAAATAAGAATCAAATACTTATCTTATAGATAAGTTAACCATACAAAAAGTTAGTTAAGGTATTTATGGAATTAGTGGAAAATTACTTGAAAGTGTCCAATCTATATATAAGAGTACATATAAGTAACTAAGAGGTTGTTTAGAACATGAAGTTGATGGAGCTGATGTTGGTTCTTTATTATTGTGAGATTTTTGCACTGATAGTAGCTAGGTGCTCTACTATTGGAAAATTAGTTGTCATTGATGTCAACCATGGAAAAAGAGTGCAACAAAACAATCGACAAAACAACAAGAAAAGATCGGACGGAAGAGCACGTTGCAGAAGCGCTATTGGATTGAATTCCCAACAGAAAAACTATAGAAACCCTTCAGAAATGCGAGGAAACTCTATTATAGTTGGGAGATATTTCAACCACTGATCGCTGACCGAAGGAAGAGATCAATGATCGTGGTTCATTGAAATCCAAGTGTAAATCCAAAGGAGTTGAGGAAAACCTTGACTGTTAGATCATAAGACAATATAATCGTATTTATTAATCGTGGTTATTTGGCGTTGACTCAAAGAACATGGCAAGCCACAAATTCACGGAGTCCCAGAGTGCCAAAGCCCCGAAACCCTGCTAACCGTCGGGTCAAGGAGGAAATTTGGGTGAATTCTTGACCATCTGATTGATTATAATGGAAGGACATGGTAAGCCAAAAATTTCCGAAGTCCCAGAGTGTTGAAGCCCCGAAATACCGCCAACCATCGAATCAAGGAGGAAATTCAAGTGAATTCTTGACCATCCGATCGAGTATAGTGGAAGGATAGGGTAAGCCAAAAATTCCTGAAGTCACTGCGTGCCAAAAGCCCCAAAATCCCACCAATTGTTAGATCCAAGGAATAATTCAGGAATAATGCAAGCCGTTAGATTAATTAGTGGAAGGCTAGTGTAATCACTTCGACAAGTATAAATCTAAGGGAGTTGAAAGACTTTAGAATTGTAATATCTTGAAGTATCGGAGTACTGAAGTATCTAAATAAATAA
This sequence comes from Picea abies, assembly GCA_900067695.1. Classification (NCBI taxonomy): domain Eukaryota; kingdom Viridiplantae; phylum Streptophyta; class Pinopsida; order Pinales; family Pinaceae; genus Picea; species Picea abies. Next base: position 13,430 of record CBVK0100032252.1, on the reverse strand, counting down.
GGACCCTCCATCTCAACACTTGATTAAGTCATAGCCATTGGATTAAGCCAGTGGAAGGATAACGTAAGGGGGAGATGTCAAATGACAATAAGTAGTCATCATTACTTTATGACCACTTTGGTAGGTAAAAATCTAGGAGATTTGGAAGATTTTAAAGGGAGAATAGCCTGAAGGCCAAAGTCTGGAGGACTTAGTTCCAACCCCTGTTCACAGGTTATGATCACATGGGAGATGAAGAGCTAGGATCCAACGTGTAAGCAACTTGGAGATTAAGCGCCATTTTTTTATCCTGTGGTTACAATGTTGGGTTACATGGAGTAAGCACATGAAAAATAGGTTCTTAATAGGATAATCACCGAGGACATAGCTCTCGGTCATAAATATCAATCAAGTGGATCTATGACCAAATCTCTGCTGCTGAAGTGGATGCTTCATTGGGAAAATTTAAAAGGTGGTCGGAACAATAAATCTGGGCAAGTTGCCTTCAAAGAAACACTTGTACCGTCCACCTTGCACATTTCTGGGGAAACTTCTTACGCAACAACTAATTGGGCATGTTATGCACAAAACCCTTGTCGTGGAATTTTAAAATTTGTTTCCATCGTTAGAGAATATTCATACATAAATCATTGACTAATTTGGTGTTCGAAAATCAATTAATATACACAAAATTCACCATTTCTGTTAATTAAATGAAAAGGTGCAATTTTTCATTATTAAAATATACAATGGTTCAATTTCATACCTTTTGGAATACTATATAAATAGAAAGGTGAGGTGAAAGAAAGGTGTCTCTGTGGTCTACATCAGAAGATAAAAAACAAGTGCAGAGTCCAAGGAAGAAAGATGAAGATACTTCTGATTTAAGGTTGGAAGGGAGGAGAAAGGTAGGATTATTATCCTTTGCTAATTAAATTTTAAAGATAGGGAGTTGGTGCTTCCTAGGGTTGGAGCCCTGAAACGAAGGATTTGGTGCTTCCTAGGGTTGATGTCCTAAAACAAGGGAGTTGGTTCTTCCTAGGGTTTGAGCCATGAAATGAGGGAGTTGGTGCTTCCTAGGGTTGGTGCCCTATAACAAAGGGATTGGTGTCTCCTAGAGTTGGTGCTCTGAATCGTTCTTTTATGAAAAACTTGTAATTTTTTTTTAAGTTTAAATCTATTGATGTTATTTATTGAAGTTTCTTGTTGATCAATAAAGTTAATAAATAATTGTTTAAAAATTGTTTAAAAGTTATCAATACTGATTCACTCCCCCCTCTCAGTATTGAACTACATTCCAACAATTGGTATCAGAGCAGGTGCCTTTTGCATAATCTAATATCTGGAAGGTAGATTTTGCATAATCCAATGGATCAACAAGAGGGAATATCTTCCAACAAAGCACCTATGTTCAAAGGGAATGATTATGCATTTTGGAGTGTGAGGATGAAAATATATCTAATGTCCCTGGGTTGTGATATATGAAAATCTGTCGAAGATGTGTACACTGCACCTGCTACTCCTCCCACAAACACAACTGGAAATAACCTATGCAATGACAATGAAAGAGCAACCAATGCCATCCTAGGAGGATTATCCAATCCTATATTTGTGAAAGTAATGCATTGTAAGTCAACAAAATAAATCTAGGAAAAACTAAAGGTCATATATGAAGGAGATAGCAAGGTCAATCATGTCAAACTACAAACCTACATAACACAATTTGAAAACTTGAAAATAAAATAAGAAGGGAACATAGAATAATATCTTAAGAGAGTGGATGTTGGTTACTTTTTATATGTATGAGTTTATATCTTCAACTTGATTGACCTAAGTTTCATGTCTACTGGGGTTCCAACAAAGCCTCTAAAACTATCGGCCCTCATGGTAAACCAGAAGGTAACACGACACATAGGGTGCACTGCGCAGTCTCACCTAAGATAGTCTTAATGGGTGGTTGCAATACTCATGTGTTTGTATCCCAGGATTGAGCAGATATATGAGAAGTGTACACTGAGAGCTATATTTCAACCTATTAACGCAATAAAATGCCATTCATGATTATGCATGAAATATAATCAACTCATTCATTTAGCATATCAAAAAATACTTAAAACAGTAAGGAAACACACACATTCAATCAAATAACTTAGGTTGTACCATGGTTCACCCCCTCCTAGGATACATCCACAAAGATCTGGCTCTCAAGCTCTTTTATTATAGCAGTTTCAAAACTACAACACCGTGCGCTTTACAACTCTTTCCCGATGGGTTGAGATCTATTATGAGGCGTACTAGATTGCACCAGGACCCTTATCCTATGATCTAACCCTCAAGATCCACCCTCCTTAATCCTCTCCAACTCAACAACTTACAAAATTATGTCGTATAGAAAAAAATTACAACTAGCTATCAAAACATGACTCCTCCTCTAGACTCGCTATATTCCGTCCAAATCTGGTCTCCACTTTCCACTCTTCCACTCTATGAGACCTAGGTATCTATATTTATACATTTCAGGCTCACTAGCCATTACAATTCATTGAAAAAACCCTAACCCTAACGTTGTTAGGTATTCCATGCATGCGCACATGCTACTCTTTCTTCCAGTTGTCACTTTCCTCGTGCATTCCTTATTTTCCAAAATAACCTTTCTTTCCACTTTAGCGTGCTTCCAATAGGCCCCCAACACTAACATGTGGCTCGTCCCGAGCCACCTAACCTTTTTTTGCTTTGTCAATATCCTTGGTGATTGCCTGAAACTTCTCCCTGAGCTTCGTTGCTTGCGTTTGAGCCTACGTAGTTTTCTCCTTAAGTGCATTCATTGTCTGCATTGCAATCTCGTTGTTGATCAACCTTGCATACTATGACTGGGTCTATGCCATATATGCCTTGGATTCCTCTGCCTATGCAATGACCTCTGTAACTCACTCTTGGAGCAGTTCCATTTGATCCTAGTGCTCCTTTTTTTGCGTCTACACAATGATGAGTTATGCCTGCAGTTTCTTCATATCTTGTGACCCTTTGACGCGCTCCGTGATGGAAATTGTCTTCTAACTCTGCATGAGGTCTTGGATAGTTGTTCTTATCCTTTATTCTTCCTTCTCCCACTGTTGGAATTTCTGATCCTCTTCTAGCTTCGTCCGAAGCTATGTTGCTTTGTCGAATAGGTCGGCCACAATGTGGACCTATCGTTCCATCTCCTGTATCTTCTCTGTCGCCTCCTGCTTTCTTTTCTCCCTTACCTCTGGTGGAGTGGTAGGTGTTAGTTTCTCATGGAGACTCTCGATCTCCTGCTAATATTGATCGATTGTCTACGCAATATGATCAATATTCTTTGTTGTTGTGATTTCAACACTTTACGTGGTCTTTGGAATCTTCTCATAAGCTCCAGCCACTCTTTGTTCCAATTCATTCACGTGTTCCCTCTCCTATTTGGTATTGAGCTTGGCCTGCTCATATATCAATTCCAGATCATCCCGTTTGTCCTTTACCTGCTGTAATTTGGTTTTGTCTGTGTGTGCACAAGACTATAACTCTTGGTTAATTCTAACTTGTAGTTTATATAGGGCCTTGGTTGGTATGCACGACAATACCAACTGCAATTGAGCTAAGTCCTTTAGGGGTGTCTACCTCATGATCTTGTCCATACACAACATGCTGGGTGTAACGTAAAACATTGCACTCAGCTTCGATATTGTATGGATTGTATCCTACTCACTTGCTTCAAGTTATCCTCCTGTATGTGATGTTGATGGCACCATTTCTATGCTATTATCAGCTGCATGCACTTCCCTGATCTATTTGAGAATCTATCACATGTCTGCCATCTCTTCTTCAATTTTGCCCCTGTGGCATGCATAATTCTAAAAATCGTCGAATGTGCGATCTTGAACCATTTGGGCTACTCTTTCTGCATCATACTCCATGATCATTTACTCTGGAGGTGTTCTATGTGCCTTCATATTCTTGCACGCACCCCCCATCTGAGTAGCTAGTCGCTTAGTTGGGCCTCGATCTTGTGGGTTGGGACTTGGTGCAATCCCCTGCGCTACCTCAACCTTTTTTTTGTACTTGGGGCATCTGTGTATTATTCTTCTTCCCCTTCTGTGGATGTCCCCCCTTTCGTCTTCTTTGGTTTTTTCTAGCCCGTCCTTGGTTTCTTGGGAACTATGACTTCCTGGGGCTGTGTCTGCTCCTGCCCTACCTCCTCAACATGTGTATGTTCCTGTCTTGCCTCCTCCTCCTCTTCCCCTCCAGGTATGTATTGAGTGAGGTATGGAATCCTCCAATCGTCTTCCCAATCATTGATAGCCATTTCTATGTCTCCCTCCTTGATGCAATAGTGCATTTGTAGCCACTGATTGTTGGGGTCCTTTCGCGCCTGGATCCACATTGCATGTTGAGTGTCCTTGAAGTTAGCTATGTCTTGATAGTAGGTAAAAACCTATGGTGTTATTCTCCAGAGGTTGGCGATGGTATCTTGTAGGTCACTCAGATATCCTTCGAATATTGTTGCGTTCATGTTGGCCTTTGGTTATGGAAGGAAGCGAAGATTAAGGAAAGAAGTGGGAAGTACGAACTGCGTGGAAAGCACATTGACCGAGATTGGGTCAAAGTGGTTAAAGAAGAGAAAAGAAGGAGAGAAGTAATAGAAAGTGAGTCATTGAATGAGAAGACCAAGGAAGATGGATCGTGGACAACTCAATAAGTGGAAAAATCCACCAATAGATGCTTTGGAGCACCTCGTGGGAAAGAAGGAAAGACAGGCTGGCGAAGCCCTGAAAACGTAGGTTAAGTTGACCTAGGGTTTTTCCATTTTAGGGTTTTGACACCTAGGTTTCGGCCTAAGGTTGTCCGAGAGTCATTGTAATGTATAAATAAAGGTCAAGAGGACCTAGGTTGGGTGAGAGAATGTAATGGGCGATTATTGTTGTTGAGAGAGAGAAGTATTCTATTGAGAGAGAGTCTATGTTGTAAGATATTCAGCTGGGTGCGAAGGTCAACCCTGCAGCTGGGTGCACAGGGAGGGGATAGAAAGGGAGATAGTAGGAGAGAGATATGAAATCTAAGAGCACAGATAGAACTGTATGTTTTCCTATAATATCAAGAAATACAGTTCTGTGGACATAGCCATAGGGAGAGGGTGAACCACGTATATCTTGTTGTTATGTGGGATTGATGTTGTGTTCTTTTGCCTTCTGATTACTCTGTTATTGCATCATTGTGTTAGATTTAAGATATAACTATGCGAAGTAGGTTTGAGTTGGTAAATGATATCTAGATGTTGTGTTGTTGTTGTGTTGGACCCACTTTGCATTTCCTCTGGTTGTATACACATGTGTCCTACAACCCCCTATTGCTACTTCGGGTGAGACTGCATCTGCTTCGTAGGTGTTTCCGAAAGGGCCAGTAGTTAGGGATTGTTGGTGCGTTGTTAGATCTGAACCCTGGGTCTGCCCTTGTGCCAACAAATGGTTCTGTCGTCGGGACAAGGATCTTCTTGAGGGAATGTCAAGATGGTTTCCATCGAATACATAGATTCAAAAGTGGATATAAGAACAAGAAAAGGACTTCTTAGAAGCCCAGAAAAAGAACCCTAATCCTAGTACAGAGGATTGGTTGGGAAGGTATATCTTTATGGATATACACAAGATCTTCTTTGGAGGAATCCATTAGGAGCTATATGAGTGGCTAACCAGATTAGAAGATACCCAGTTTGAAATCAGAGTCAGACCACCTGTGGTTTAGATGTCGGTGTTGATCAAGAAGGTCAAGAGAGTTGATAACGCCATGTCAAGAGTAGTCGATCACTGGTTTGATAGTACCATTGGATGATACATTACTGAATTTGCTATTGACAAAGTAGAGTCATATAGCCAAGCAGAGAGATATTTCTTTAAGGGACCTAGGGGAAAATTTTTACATTTTTGGAAGTTCTAGATCAAGATGTTATTGCATGATAAGAACATCTTGAAGATACAGTAATCAGTTGGACTGAAGAGCTAATGCTCAATAACTCAGACAGCGACAACGACACAGAGGTTGGACACACACGTAGTGGGAGTTAATTTAAAGAAGTTCCTCTGGTGAACTTGCTTGAGTAGAATCATGAACCACCAGCACAGGAAGAAGGGTTCTACAGTGGAGAATAAGAAGAGTTGGTGAATGAGGAACATTCAGAGTCTGCTAGGGTAGAAGAAGGGAAGACTGAAGAACCTCACCGAGAAGAGTCAAAAACTTCAGGAACTACGCATACTGTTGAAGTAAGTACTATTAATCCTTGTTTTAGAAACATTAAGTAACCAGAGTAACCTAAGTTATCAGAGAACTCAGAGCACTGGTACAAGTGGTTCAATGCATACTCAGTCAAGAACCCTAGGAAGATCTATGGTAGATGAGATGAGGTTACCCACATTTAGGGGAGATGGATCCGAAGATCCTAATCAACATTGGTTCCTATGCAAAGTTGTATGGAGTATTAAGAATGTCACTAACGAAGATGATAAGAGAGCTCAGTTTAGTACTACCCTAAGAGATCACACACTGAGCTAGTACATGAAATTTGTCCAAGGAGTTGTACAACCTAAACCGCTAAATGACATTAAGACTGCATTGATTGTTGAATTCAAGAAACCTAAGTCAAAATTATAGTGCATTACAAAGATGAAAGAAATCAAGAAGAGAGTAGCTGAACCTGTTTGAGAGTTTTATCAGAGGTTTAAGACCCTGACAAGTCATTTGAGTTTTCATATTCCAGACGAACAGAATAAAGAATGGTTCATTGTTTCCCTCTTGCTACACATCAAAGTCTCTCTGATGCAACATAAGATCGCTTCGTAGGCTGAGGCTTTGGAGATTTCCATAAAACTAGAATCAACCCCTATGGGAGAGTCCATCTCAGGTATGAGTCAAATTTTGAGTCAACTAACTAGCTTATCGTTGCAGGTCGAAGATATGAATAAGGATAAGGGAAACGATAAAAGAGAAGATATCTGGTGTATCATATGCAAATTAGAGGGACATGACAAGGAGCACTATCATCTATTTCATGAGTACTTGGCTTCAGGAGCTCTGATCCCTTTGAAGCAGGTTACTCTACCTTGGTGCGAGGTATGTAGAAATCGAAATTGCCCTAGTGAATGTTATTACATGAAAAAATATGTCTAGACACCTACCAACCTTTACTGCACATTTTGTAAATCTATGGGGCATGATGAGAAATATTGTAGGGCTTATGACCTCTTGCATGAAATATCAAGAGACACATATAGAATTCAAGGCGAAGTATAGCAGGAAGGAAATACTACACAGTTTAACTCCCCAGGAAGAGGAAAATTCAACCCTCACGGTGGATTCATAGGAAGAGGAAGAGGAGGAGGTATGGGTTGAGGTCGAGGTCGGATCATTTTTTATAAATGCACACAGCCAAGACATTTGGCAAGGGACTATCAACACCCTTGTACCACTTGCAACTACTGCAACTAATTTGAACATGATATTGAAGATTGTCCTGTGATGTTAGCCAAACTTCAGGGGAGATGAGGAGGAAACCCACAAGTACAATTAATCTCAGCAGAACCTCACAGAGTGGATCCTAGAGTCACTATTATCACTAGAGGATGCACTGATACAGGAGAAGATAGGGTGACTCCAACAAAGACTAGAGAAGAATCAGGGGTCAGAAGAGTTGCAGAGAAGACACAAGAATTTGATCCGAGGAAAGAAAAACATACGTTTGAAGAGAAATAAGAGAATTTGGAGAAGATCAGGTTTCTTCATCAAAGGCACAACCAGAAGTGAGAGAATGTGGGATGCCTATGGCATTTTATCAATCTACATCACCGGGAGAAGGAAAAGAGGTAAGAAAGCTTGTTAGTTTCTTGTATATGTTCATTGATTTGATTAAGGATGAAATAACCATACAAGACCTACAACACTTGATTTGAAAATATGAACCAGGGAAGGTAGAACCTCTGCTGAATATATCAGTATATCCAAAAATAGAAGGACAAATAAGGAACTACACCTTAATTCTCAGATTGGAGATTATGATATATATTATGTGGTCCTCGACTTAGGATCATAAGTCAATGTTATGATGAAGCAGACTTGGGAGCTAATGGGAAAACCTAAGTTAATTTATTCCCCTATTAGGCTTAGGATGGATAATCAGCAGGAAGTAATCCCCTTTGGGAGACTAGAGCATGTCCCTGTGGACATCAACGGGGTAAGGACATTTGTGGACTTCGAGGTGATTGAGATAGTTGATGATATTTGTCCTTATCCTGGGAAGTTAGGAATTGATTGGGATTTCAAAAATTCCACTGTTGTTGACTTAAAGAAAAGAAGAATGACATTTGAAGGTGATGGCCTTAGGATCATTGCACCTCTGGATCCTGATGAAGGTCGAAGATACACAGAACCCATCAGAGAATAAGACCGTGCATATGAGCTAGAGAATATATATAAATTGATAATGAGACAACATGATTACATTAACCCAACAACAGATGGGAATTTAAGCTAACGAAGTGACAACACATGCTCATCGAACTCAGAAGAAGCACTGGAGAATTGGCAGAACAAAATATATGAATTTTCTGCATGGAAGTGTGCTAGATTGACCAAGGAAGTTTGTTGGATTGGCACAGAAGTAAGCAATCTGCCCACATTTGATGGTTTAAATCATTTAGAAACATTCTTATCAGATTTTGAATAAATTGTACAAGTACAACAGAGATTGTTGGCACTAGATGAGGCTTTGAAAGCAACACCAAAAAGATGGTGGGGGACACATGAAAAGAACATCGCGGACTGGATGCAATGTCGCACTTTGATGGTAGTGCACTTTTTAGAACAAGTAGAGGGATGGGAAGTTTGATACATAGGTCAAAGTTGTCCGAAGGACCATGTGCGAGGTTGTGAGGAGGCCTGTAGAAACATTCCTCAAGAACAGTGGGTGCATAAGTTCATCAAATCTATAGACACAACGCCTATCAATTGGTATTTTCAAGCATAACTGTGCCTCACCACTTTAGATTGGTACGGTTGACTTAGAACTTTGCAGCTACAATTTTATTTGAAAGCTAGTACCCTTCAGTAGATCAGATCTACAATTTCTAAGACAAAAAGTATTTTGAGGAGGCACCTAACATCCCTATTGAGCAAGAAGAGGATGAATGGACTGCACCTCTTCATAAATTGCAAGGATGTTACAATATCAATGCTGATGAAGATGATGATCCTAGGGATGTGAACATCACAGAAACATAAGTATAGAGAGACGTAGAAGGACCAGGAGTCGAACTACCTTTCATTGGACAACTGATCAAAATCAAGAAAGTTAATATTGGAACAGAGCAAGCACCTAAGCTTGCTAATGTTGGAGATTACTGGGATGATGCCACCATTGATAAGATCACATAACTACTACATGAATATCAAGACTTGTTCCCAACCAAGTTCATTGATATGAAGGGCATTAAAGGGCCCATGGGAGAGATCAAGATCCCCCTGAAGCTAGATGCCAGGCCAATTAAACAGAAACCCTGCATATTGAGTCCCAAATATAAGCAGAAAGTAAAGATTGAATTAGACAGGATGTTGGAAGGAGGAATCATAGAACTTATTGAAGAGTCAGAATGGATTAGCCCTATGGTGGTCCAAGATAAGAAGATAGGAGAGATCAGGATCTGTGTAGATCTCAGGAAGATGAATAATTCCTGTTTGCATGACCCATTCCCTACACCTTTCACCGACAAAGTCTTAGATAATGTAGGAGGTCAAGAAGTTTACTCCTTCACAGACAGATTTTCAAGTTATCACCAGATCAAGATTGCCAAGGAAGACCGCCATAAGACCACATTTGCAACAGAATGGGGATCCTACCAATACATAGTGATGCCTTTTGGATTGAAGAATGCACCAACCATCTTTTCTAGGGTGGTGGTCGAAGCATTCAAGGAGTTTTTACATAAAATTTTGGAAGCATATTTTGATGATTGGACTGTTTTTAGCTTATTGCAAAACCATATTGAATGTTTAAGACTAATGTTGGATAAGTGCAGGCAATGTCAGATTTGCCTGAACCTGAAGAAGTGCATATTCTTTTCACCCTTTGGAGTTCTTCTAGGGCATATTGTGTGTAAGCAGGGGTTGTTGGTAGATCCATCCAAGATTGTTGTTATTGTTTATCTACCCCCCCTACTTCAGTTAGACAGTTGTGCACTGCGCTAGGACATACTGGATACTACAAAAAGTTCATTAAGGGCTATGAACATATCACCACACCTATGGATAATTTATTAAAGAAAGATTGTCAGTTTCACTGGACAGAAGAATGCTAGCAGAGCTTCGACACACTGAAACATAAAATGGTTACTGCGCCTATTCTGGTTTTCCCTGATTGGAGCAAGGAATTTCACGTGCATGTCGATGCTTCATCTATTGCACTAGGAGCAGTCTTAGCACAACTAGGATCAAGAGATATTGACCATTCGTTAGACTTTGCTAGCAGGAAGCTATCTACAGCTAAGATAAACTACACTACCACTGAGAGAGAAGGTTTAGCCATGGTGTACACACTGCAGAAGTTTCGACACTACTTGTTGGGAGGACATTTTAAGATGTTCAATAATCACTCTACATTGAAATACGTAGTCAACAAGCCAGTGTTGGGGGGAAGGATATGAATATGGTTACTGGTATTCTAGGAATATGATTTTGAAATTGTGGTCAAGCCAGGGAGAATGAACAAGGGACCTGACCACTTATCTAGGTTGGAACAATGGAGCTGAACCTACTAGTTTGGAGGATACACTACCAGATGCATAGTTGTTGGCCATCAGAAGGGTTGATGATCACTTCGCCGAGATAGTTCAATTCCTTTCAACAGGAATGACACCTCACGAATATATAATCATTCGGAAGAAACAACTGGTAGTTCGCGCTGCATATTTTTCACTTATAGTTGGACAACTATACAAGATGGGACTTGATGAGATCTTGAGGAGATGTGTTATGGAGGCAGAAAGAACATTGATTCTAGCATAAGCACATGAAGGCATTGCAGGAGGACACTACACAAGAAAAGAAACAATGCAGAAGGTTGTTAGAGCTGGCCTCTGGTGGCCTACTTTACATAAAGATGCTAAGGAATACTATAAAGCTTGCGATGTATGCCATAGAGTTGGGAAACCTTCCAGAAGAGATGATATGCCTTTAGCATCGCATATGACCTTACATGCATTTGAGAAATGGGATATTGATTTCATGGGGCCTATCAACCCACCATGAAAGTGCATAGCAGCTAGATACATCATCACTACGACAGAGTATTTGACCAGATAGGCAGAAGCAAGAGCAGTGAAGGACTATAGTGGAACTATAGCTGCACGATTTATATTTAATGATATCATAACCATGTTTGGATGCCCGAAGACCCTGATGAGAAATCAAGGTACAAACTTTATTAATAAGACTATCAAAGCTTTGACTCGGGAATTTTAAGTCCACCATCAGAAGAGTAATCCTTACCATCCACAAGCGAATGGGATAGTTGAATCTTTCAACAAGATCTTGGAGACAACGCTGATGAAGATTTGTAGTGTGAACAAGGATGATTGGGATTTGAGAGTACCAACACTTCTATGGGCCTATAGAACTATTTGCAAGAAGTTGACTATGCAGACTGCCTTTAAGTTGGTTTATGGTCTAGAAGCAGTTGTCCCTATGAAATATTTGGTTCTTAGTCTCAGAATTGTAGCATTCACAGATATGGACGACACTAATGTTGTTCAAGAGAGGCTCATGCAGTTGGTAGAACTAGAAGAAGACCGATTTATTGTGGGATTTCATCAGCAGGTACAGAAGGAACGAGAAAAGTCCTACCATGACAGACATATCAAGAAGAAATCCTTTAAGCAGGGAGATTTGGTATTGGTATATGATAGCAAGTTCATGAAGCATCCAGGGAAATTCAGAACACATTGGCTTGGGCCATTTGAGGTCGTCTATGTTACAGAAGGATGAGATACGCAATTGAATACACTGAATGGAGAGTGGAAGGAAGGTTTAGTGAATGAGATCCAGTTGAAATTGTACAATGACAACCAGCTGCCTCGCAGCTCTCAGTAAAAGCATAAGGAGAAGGGTCTAGGTACCAAGTGCAGTTGAAATTAGGTACCAGACACAGAAAAGACAGTCTGCACAGGGAAGAAAGGGACAAAGAAAAAAGAAAAGACTGCCCCGAGCAATCTGAAGTCAAAGTGAAACATAAGGTTTAGACCTGAAGTGCCTCGAGATGAGTCACATGTGAGTGTTGGGGGCCGGTTGGACCTTGGTTATGGAATTAAGCGAATATTAAGGAAAGAAGCGTGAAGTGTGAACTGTGCAGAAAGAACATTGACTGAGATTGGGTCGAAGTGGTTAAAGAAGTAGAAAAGAAGGAGTGAAGTAAGAAAAAGCAAGTCATTGGACGTGAAGACCAAGGAAGACAGATCAGCAAGGAAGATGGATCGTGGACAACTCAGAAAGCAGAAAAAACCACCAATAGATGCTTTGGAGTACCTCATGGGAAAGAAGGAAAGACAGGCTGGCGAAGCCCTGAAAATGTGGGTCAAGTTGACCTAGGGTTTTAGACACCTAGGGTGTTTCCATTTTAGGGTTTTGACACTTAGGTTTCAGCCTAAGGTTCTTCGAGAGTCATTGTGATGTATAAATAAAGGTCAAGAGGACCTAGGTTGGGTGAGAGAATGTATTGAGTGATTATTGCTATTGAGAGATAGAAGTATTCTGTTGAGAGAGAGTTTGTGTTGTAAGATATTCAGCTGGGTGCGAAGATCAACCCTGTAGCTGGGTGCATAGGGAGGGGAGAGAAAGGGAGAGAGAAAGAGAGAGATCTTCAAGCTAAGAGCACAGATAGAACTATATGTTTTCCTATAATATCAAGAAACACATTTCTGTGGATGTATCCCTAGGGAGAGGGTGAACCATGTAAGGGGCCCAACTAATTGTGGTTCCCTCGACACACTATGTTGCAACTACGACAACCCCGGTCGGGACTTCCTCCTTGCAGAATTTTCTGAGCAGCTTGCAGGACATGATTTTTGCGGCCATTTTTGTCGTGATGTCACTGATCCATTTGATAATGATTTCGCACGTCCCCCTTTCAGTGATGTATTTATTTTTCATCTCCTCAATGAGTGCTTTCTCCTTTCTTTTATCGTTAATAAATTGTGCGGGATCCATGCCCCGTGATCGCAGCCCTGTGATGTGCGCAATGATCTCTATGTCTATTGTGTTAAGAACCAAATATATGAATACAAAATATCACAATAGATCCAAAGATATCTGAATACAATCACCACAGAAGATATATGAAACCATATAGAAAACCACAACTTTATTAGAGAATCCCTTGAGGTAGGACAACACCATACAATGGATCC
>CBVK0100032251.1:0-18482 GCA_900067695.1 Picea abies | reverse complement strand
CCACCTTACATTGAATGACCACATTCCCATATATTAAATTACTTCCACTAATAACACATAAATACATTCCCATTGGGTACCTCCCTAGGTATCCCATATTACCTCCCTAGGTATACTACATATTGAGACGAGCTTGTATAGCCATATATCTCCGCCATGTGTGACTTCCATAAATTGCTTGATGAAATTGCTTGCATACTGTCCTCTTCCAAAGTGTGGTAGTTCCAATAGACCTAATATGTCTATTTTAGCTAGTCCCGCTGCCCACTGGAGTGGTTGATGAACCGGTGCCCCAAAGGAATCTAGACCCATAGTCTGTAGGTAGACTTGCTTCACGAACTATGGGAAATTGTCTATGTCTGTTACGTCATGGTCTGAGTACTTTAGTTTGTTTACATATCCTAACAAATCTGCTTTCACCCATACCCCTTCTGGTATGTGCGGTAAAACAATTGTTGTGGTAGGTTGTTTGTGCGATAACCTAGGTATTGTGTACTTGTCCTTTTGTGGTGGTGGTTGACTCGAGGTTCCAGCCTCCATTGGTTGTTCTTCGACATACTGTTCCAGCCATCTCGTGAAATATTCCATTTCTCCCTCCTGTGGATGTTCAACATGGTTGTCTGTGATTTCTCTGGCTCTACCACTGCTTCCTGATTTGGAGATGTCCCATTGACTCTTGGGGCTTCTTCAGGGTTTTCTGGTTGCATTTGACTACCCACGTCCTCATTCTTTCGGCCTTTCCCCTCTTCCGGTGTATCCACGTTTATGCTTGCTAGTGTTTTCTGTTGGGTTTCCTCCACAATGGGTGTGGGGTTAACTGGTGTTTTATCTGGTGATGGGATTTCATCCACATTTATGACTTTTGGTGGTTGTTGTTCGCTTTCCTGCAATTGTGTTTGTGCTCTAGTCTGAACTCTGGATTTTATGGCAATTTCGCTCGATTTGACTTGTTTAGGTGGTTCCATGGTGGTGAATGGTGATCTTCTGCTGAGCTCGATGGCCTCTGCAATCTCCGTGAACTTCGCTCTATGATTCGTATGCTCTATCGCTCTCTTCCTCTTCCAATTTCGCAATAAGCATTTTTTCTTCCGCTTCCTTGATTTGTATAGGCATCGTGTGAAGCTTGTCGAAGACGTTACCTTTATTATAGATTCAATGAACCTCCGGCTCCTTCATACTTTGCATTAATCTCCCTCGCCGTCTCTAGTTGGCACGATTAATGCGACATCATGTCGATCATTTTCGACATTCAATTCTGCTTGACTTCGTCATTTAGTACTTCTTTTGTCGTCTTTACCTTTCCCTCTTTTTTCTATTTTTAACTGACCGTGTATTGTCTTCGTTGGGTTCGTATTCCTAAATGTGTGTGCTATTTCTCCTTTTGGCACACTGTACCTCTGTTGGTACTATTTAATATCCTGTTTTTTTTTTTTTCAAATTGTGTGGTGACTTTCAAGTTATGGGTGGTCGACTGTCCTTGTACAACTTCAGTTGACTCCAATTGATCATCCCTCTGATTTCTATGCATCCTAAGTATTTCAACTATACAAATCCTCCATCCCTGACAATTTTTACTTCGTATGGTCCTAACCAGTGCATTCTGAGTTTTCCTGGATGTTGAATGGATTTGCTGTCATACATCAACACTAAGTCTCCATCCTCGAAAGTTTTTTTCTTGATATGTCTTTCATGCCATGCTTTGTCCCTTGATTTCTAAACTTGCTGGTGGAACCCTGATAGGATTCGATATTCCTCCATGATCAACATCTGATTCAGTCTCTCCTTTACTACGCCTCATTCTGTCATGTGTGTAATCGTTGCTACACGTAGACTGGGTACTAGAAATTATAATGGCACCACTGCTTCTTTTCCATATACCATTTTGAATGACATGTTCCCTATCAACTTCTCTCATGTGGTCTTGTAATCCCACAACACTGTTGGTATTTTGAGGTCCCAATCATCCATGTTGACATTATAGATCTTTGTCAATACGTTTTCAAGGATTTTGTTACCTTCTATTGTTCCATTTTCCTGTGGGTGATATGGAGTGCTCTTTTTATGATGGACTTCAAATTCTTCAGTCATATCCTGAATGGTATTGTTAATGAAGTGAGTTCCTTGGTCGCTCGTCAAAATTCTAGGGCAACCAAATCTAGTGATTACTTGTTCAAATAGAAAGACTGTTGTTGTTTCTACACTGCAATCCTTCACTGTGGCTGCTTCCACCCATATTGTCAGGTATTTTGTTGTGGTGATAATGTACCTTTCGATAATGTACCTTTCTCCTATTCTTTTTGTTGGTGGGTTGATTGGTCCCACAAATTTGATTTCCCATTTGTTGAATACTCACAACGTTACCTATGGTCGCAATGGCATATCATCCTTTCTATTAGGTTTACCAACCCTCTGACAGACATCACATATCTAGCAGTACTCTTTTGAGTCTTCGTGAATGGTCAACCACCATAGTCCTACGCACAATGCTTTCTGTGTGGTAGATTTTCCTGTGTAATGTCCTCCATCTATTTACTCATGGGATTCTGCTAAAACCCTCGGTCTTTGATATTCTAGCACATATCTTCGCAAGATGTTATATGTGCCCATTTTGTATAAGTGTCCTGCAATCAACTAATAGTATGCAGCCTAGAATACCAGGTTTTTCTTCTACGCGATGTTATATTCCTGTGGCGTAGTACCCGTTCTCAAGTATTGGATGATATCTGCAAAGTATTCATCAACGATATGGATTGAAAATAACTGTGTGTCTGGAAAGTTGTCCTCTAGGTTTGTAGGTTCTTCTCCATTCGTGACCCTTGATAGGTGGTCAAGTCCTGCATTCAAATTTATTGGCTTGACTATTACCTCAAAATCAAACTCTTTAAACAATAGTAACCATCGACAGATTCTACCCACCAACACAGGTTTGTTGACTAGGTATTTAAGGGTTGAGTGATCTGTGAACATATTAAAATGTTTTCCCAATAAGTAGTGTCTGAACTTGTGCAGTGCGTAGACCATAGCTAGGCCTTCCCTCTCTGTAGTGTTATAGTTCTGCTTTGATTCTGATAGTTTTCTACTCGCAAATGCTATAGGATGATCCAAATATCTCGCTTTTGGCTGTGCCAAAATAGCTCCAAGTGCTATGGCTGATGCATCTATGTGTACTCGAAATGTCTTATCCCAGTATGGAAATACTAGTATTGGCGTGATGACTATCTTTTCTTTCAACGTATCCAAACCGTGTTGACAATCTTCATTCCACTGAAACTTTATATCTTTCCTTAATAGTTTCTCCATTGGCGTAGTAATCTATGCGTACCCTTTGATAATTTTTTTGTAGTATCCTGTGTGTCCCAATGTCGCTCTTAGTTGACAGACTGTCCTTGGTGGTGGCAAGTTAGCAATTACTACAATCTTTGTAGGATCTACTAGTAAGCCTTGTTTTCATACTATATGGCCCGATAGTATCCCAAACAATGTTTCGAAGATACACTTCTTGATGTTTAACGATATCTGACACTGCCTACATCTTTCTAACATTAGCCGCAAGACCTCTACATGGTCTTTCAATAAACTATAGACTGTCCAATCATCCAAGTATACCTCTAGAAACTGGTGGATAAATTCCTTAAATGCAGCGATAACTACTCTGGAAAATATTGTTGGTGCATTCTTCAGTCCAAATGGCATGACTGTGTACTGGTAGGATCCCCATTCTATAGCAAACATGGTCTTGTATTTGTCTCCCTGTGCTATCTTTATCTGGTGGTAGTCTGAGAATCCATCAGTGAATGAGTAAACTTTGTGTCCTCGTACGTTCTCCAACACTTCATCCGTGAAAGGTGTAGGGAACGGGTCATGTAGGCATGCATCATTCAACTTCCTCAAGTCGATGCATATTCTTATCCTTCCTTGTTTTTTCTCTTGAACTACCATCAGGCTTATCCATTCTGATTCTTCCATAGGTTCTATGATTCCGACTTCGAGCATTCTATCGATCTTAGCTTTAACTTTCTGCTTATATATCAGGTTTAGTCTGTATGGTCATTGTTTGAATGGTCTTGCTTCATATCTTAGTGGTATCTTCATTTCTCCTAGCTCTCCCACTATACCCTTCATTTATGTAAAAAATTTTGGGAACAGATCGTTGTACTCGCGTAGTAACTCTGTTATGCTTTCTACCGTTTTCTTATCCTAGTAATCTCCAATGCTGACCATTTTGGGATTCTCAACTATCCCAATGTTGAATTTCTTCACCTTGATCGGTGCAACAATTAATTCTGATTCTAGAGGTGGACCTTCCACTTCTCTTTATCCTTATGCTTCCTCGATCTGATTATCGCGCGGATCATCTTCATCTGGTGCTTCTTCCTACACATGGTAGCATGACAATAGATCTTTAACTATCTGTCTGTTCCGTTGTTGTTCTTCTGTTATGAGTTCAAAATCTAGTTCCTTAATGAATATCACCCCTCTTATCTTCTTAAGTGTTGCATCTATGTTGGGGTTCTCATGCTTGAATGAGAAAGTGACTATAAAATTCTGTTGTAGTATTGTCCAACTCGAATTTCCTCTACATAGTTCCTGGTCTATATACCAGTTTGTTGGTATGCCCAATCAAGTGTGTATGAAATGATAAGTCCATTCCTCTGGGGGTGTCATTTTCCACAATGTTCTGCACTTCTCCAAGTGTTCTTTTGGTGCCCCCTGTCCATCTTACTACTTATGCTGGTTTCTTCTCTGCTCTGCACCAAACCTTATGCGTAGTAACCCCTTACATTGGTACCAATCCTTGATTGTTTCCTTGTGTGCACCACACCATCTTGAAGGTGTGGCCTTGAGTGTTATATCAAGTGCTAAGAGTCTCTGATTCTCTAACACTTCATCCTCATACTGCGCCAATAATACTTCTAGATCATTCACTCCATGGAAATTGGGTGGTTCTCTTATCTTTGTGCCTACCCATCTTACTGCGTGGTCTATTCTTACATACCTTCTTCTAGAAACTTCGTGTAGCTTTTGTTGCTAGTTCTCTAAACCTGTATTTGAGTCTGTCGCACATGAAGTAATACTCCGCTAACTGAGTATCCCATCCACAGTTGGGTTTACATAATCCTCATCGTGCATAGTTGTTCTGTACAACTAGATAATTTCCTCCAAGTCCAAGAAAGTAGGTTCTACAAACCTTTCCCCTTCTGATGGGTATAATGGCATGATGACCCTATATTCTCTTGACTCAAATGTCATTTTTCATGTCTTTAAGTTGATTATGACCTATTTATCAAACGCCCAATCCAAGCCAAGCAATGTTGGATATGGTTTCGTGCCATCCACTATTTCAATCACTTCAAAGTCTGCTTTAGTGTGCACTCCATCCAGGTCTATTGTTACTCCTTTCAATCTACCAATTGGTAGGACTCTGTGTTGGTTTGCTAGTTTCAGTTAAATAGGTGAATATCCTAATGTGGGCTCTCCCATACATTTCCATGTCTTTTTTGGTATTACATTGACTTTAGATCCTAGATCCAGTATGATATATCCCATGTTGAAATCTCCGATGTTGGAATTCAGCCTGAACTCCCTACTTGTTTGTCTCCTTGTATGTAGGTGATTGACTATTTTTTGTTCTAGTTTTCTTTCTGTCTCTATGCTACATTTTTCTAATATATTTTGCAATATTTTGACAATGGATGGATCATTCAATAGTTTTACACATGATTGTAAAAATCATTTGATTGTACTTACTTGTCCCTGGGGCTACATTTCTTTGGTATGATCCAACGATGGAGGTATCTCATACTCTGGCTCTCCCTTGCTTTGTTGTGCAGTTGAAGTTGATGTGGTGTCTTGCTTCAAGAATTCTTATTTGGCTTGCTTAAATGTGTCCTTCTCGTTCTGCACATCAAACTGTCTTCTTGGTTCGACGGTCTTCTTCATCCACTGGTGTTGTACTGGCTCTTGTCAGGATGCGTCGTTTCCTGTTTTATCTCCTCCACGTGTAACTATGTTGTTGTTTCGTCCTTCATCCCTTACTTCAGCTGAAATCTATTGAACATTCTGGTTGTTCTGATTCCTCTTTTCTTGGATCTTCTCTAGTAATGTAGGACATTGTTCCGTGTCATGATCTAATGTGCAACAATACATACAATTTGCTGGTGGAAGTTGAAATTCCCTTGCATAATGTCCTAGTTGGTGACAATTGTGACATACCACTGGTCCTCTACCTCTTCCAAAGCCTCCTCTTGTTCGTCCTCCACCTCTGTAGCCAACTCAATCTCTTCTCAGCGCATTATATTGAGGCTCCTAATTGTATTGCGTGGTATTGTACTAAGGTTGTGTTGTGTGTACTATGGCTATGCGGTATTATATTGTTGATGCACAATATTATAATGTTGTTTCACAATGTTGTAGGGACATGGAACTTGGTTAAACTGTGGTGTGGATTTCCCAGTTATCATTTTTGCCTTCACCCTATATGTGTCTGATGTCCTCTATCACATCAAATCCATAGTTCTACAATCTTTGTCATCATGGGCCACTAACTTGAAAAAGTTGCAATATGAACTCTTTGGGACGGTTTGGTATTTATGCATCATTGGGAAGTGATATGGATCGTGGCCTAGTTTCTTACAAATTTCACACCATAGTCCTCATGTTGGTAATGGATTTGGAAATCCTACTACCATATACTGTGTGAATGTTGGACATTCATTCTTGTGGTGTCCTTCCGTCCTGCATGTGCTACACCAAAAGGATTCTCGTTTGTTCTTACTTTTGTTCTGGTTTAGCTAGAATGTTAGGTTCTTGAAATCCTCCTTCAGTTCTTCGATGGTTAGATCCGTTTGTTGATATTGGTTTTCTTCTAGTTGCAGGGTTGCCTGCAGAGCCTATGTCTGTGTTTGAAACTTCTGTTGTCGCAATGGGTATTTTAAGTGTGGTAGTAGTGAATTGATGAATAGGTGCATGTGCTGCATATCGGTCATGAGATATTTCAATTTTCCTTTCAGTCGCTTGAATCTCTGGTCAATATCCCATACGGATTCTCCTAGCTTCTGTCTAATTTCTATCATCTTGTTCATGTACTAATCTTATGAACTTGGCTTCTAGA
This sequence comes from Picea abies, assembly GCA_900067695.1. Classification (NCBI taxonomy): domain Eukaryota; kingdom Viridiplantae; phylum Streptophyta; class Pinopsida; order Pinales; family Pinaceae; genus Picea; species Picea abies. The sequence continues at coordinate 11,371 of CBVK0100032251.1, read as the reverse complement.
ACTCATTTATCAACAATTTCTTGATGTTTGCAATCGTTCTGGTTGTTCATAGTGGGTTGTTTGTAGCTAGAATCATATACCAATCCAGTGCACGATCCCTTAGTGTAATCGCTAGCTGCGCAAGTTTAGTATCTTCGTATGTGATCTATTTTTCTTCCCAAATCTTTTCACAGATAAACAAATGTTTTTTTGGGTCCTCCGATGCTTCTCCTTTGAATTCTGGTAACCTGATGGTGGGACCGTGTCCTACCATATTGAATGTTGAACTAATACCTCTGTGTAGTGTAGATACTTGAATAGTGTTCCCTGAATTGGATCTTCTAGTTGTTGTACGTTGTGTAAATGTACTTCCTACTGTCTTTCTTCTCCCAAAATTTGGTTGTCTAAACGATGGTGTTCTCTTTGGTGTATTAGTCGCACATGGGTTTATTGGTTCCACACTAACATTAATATGGATAGGATTGTTGCCTTCTCTTCTTACTCTTGGATCTCTCGTCTTCCTCTCATATGTTGCACGCAGGATTTCCTCAATCTGCTCCACAACCCATAGATCTTCTACCTCTTCTTCATCACTCTCCAAGCCTTCCCTCGTGGCTATGACTCTCTTCTTTGTATTCACCTTGTATTGGTAGGGTACTCCACTGTGTGTCGTTCCAGCCGTCGCTATGATCCACTTGATCTGGTCATCGTCCATCATGATTGGGTACAAGGGTTCCTCCTTCTTCCCTTTATCCATTCCTCCTTCCATTTCTCCTCTTTCTGTCAGTGCTTCCCCCCTTCCCCCATGCATGCAGGGAAGTTTAGATGTTTGACTCCATCATCATTACACCTTTTTTGTATAGAAGTATCTTAATATATGTATACAATGATCTAATATACCTTCCTCAAGGCCCACGTATAAATTCTTTCTCCACTGCGTTGTACGACTTCGTTGTATCTATTGCAAACTCTATTATAAAGCCTGTACAATATTGTTGAGCCAAAAATCTACTGCACGGGTGAATTTATTGTTCATCTACTGTAACTGCTCAATCTGTACTGAGGTCCACTCTAGCTGTCGGATTCAGTTTGTTGTGTGGTTTTCCTTCAACTTTAATATCCACTCCTGTAGTAAGTGTGGAAAATCAAAGAAAAAGACTTCATGCAAATCAATAAACACATATTTCTCAAGATATTTGCGTGGTGTTACTCTAAGGTTTATGCTATCTTTTTGTGCAAACTCGAACTCTTTTATCTTCAACCAGATTTCAATCTCTTCTTTTGTATGATTTCACGATCTCAACATCCCCCTCTAGCGGCTCATTCTTTCTACCTTTTCGTAGTTCAATTCAATATTCTTTGGACCCGTCTTCTGCAGATATTACAGATCCCATCTACTCAGTCCTATACTATTCCAACCAACGACAACAAAACCATTTGTTGGTTACTTTTTATATGTCTGAGTTTATATCTTGATTGACCCAGGGTTCATGTCTATTGGGGTTCCAACAAATCCTCTAAAACTATCAGCCCTCCTGGTAAACCAGAAGAAAACGCAACACACAGAGTGCACTGCACAGTCTCACCCAAGATAGTCTTAATGGGTGGATGCAATACTCATGTGTTTGCAACTCAGGATTGAGCGAAGATATGAGAAGTGTACATTGAGAGTTCTATTTCAACTTATTAACGCAATAAACTGTCATTCACGACTATGCATGGAATATAATCAAATCATTCATTTAGCATATCAACAACTACTTAAAATAGTAAGGAAACACACACATTAAATCACATAAATTAGGTTGTACTATGGTTCACCCCCTCCTGGGCTACGTCCACAAAGATCTGGCTCTCAAGCTCTTTTATTATAGTAGTTCCAAAAATACAGCACCACATGCTTTACAACTCTTTCCCGATGGGTCAAGATCTATTATGAGGCAGACTAGATCGCACCAGAATCCTCATCCTATGATCTAAACCTCAAGATCCACCCTCCATATTCATATCTAGCTCAACAACTTAAAAATTAGGTCGTATAGAAAAATATTACAACTAGTTATCAAAACATGACTCCTCCTCTAGATTCACTATATCCCGTCTGAATATGGTCTCCACGTTCCTCTCTCCCACTCTAGGAGACCTAGGTATCTATATTTATACATTTCTGGCTCACCATTCATTACAATGCATTGCAAAAAACCTAACCCTAACGCCGTTAGGTCTTCCATGCATGTGCGCGTGTTGCTCTTCTTTCTAGCTGTCACTTTCCTAGTGCATGCCTTCTTTCCCAAAATAGCCTTTCTTTCTTCTTTTGCCTGCTTCCAACAGTGGATGAAGTGACCAACTCAATCATAGCATTAAGAGAAGAACTCAAATATAAATCCATTGTCCAAAAGATTTTGATATCATTACCTATGAGGTATGATGCCAAGATTTCTACCCTTGAGGATAGACCAGACCTTAATAAGCTCATAGTGGATGAAATACATGGGATCCTCACAACGTATGAGATGAGAATAGGGAAAGAGAGACCAAAAAAAGGAGAAACAACCTTCAAGGCATCAAAAGAAAATAAGAAATAGGAGCAGGTGTCTAATAAATATCATTCAGAGATATCTGATGAAGAAATAACTAACTTCCTGAAGAAATTCAAGAAAGGAACTGGTGTATACAAGGGAAAGTTTCCTCTAATATGCTTTAACTGTGGAAATATTGGACATTTTTCCTCCAAATGACCCTATCCAAAACAAGAAGAAACTAATGATGAAATAACTTTCAAAGAACAGAAGAAGATCAGAAAAACCAAAGACAAATGGAAGGTCTACAAAAAGAAGAAGACCTTTTACAACAAAGAGGACAACTCATCTAAAGAAAGTGAATAGGAAGAGGGATCGAAGCATCTATTTATGGGTATATAAACCCAACATAATCACATTAAAAATACCTTTGAGATTGAAGAAGAAAACTCTGAGGTTGAAGGAGAAGTATACCTTGAAGCATAGATGATCAGTGCCCTGGATGCACTCAGAAAGTATAAAAAGAAGAACAAGTTGTTAAGAGGACAACTACTAGAATTTGAATAAGAACAACAAACAAGAGAGAAGGAGGTTTCAAAAACCATAAAATAATCAGAGAAAATCATCATTGACTTGAAAACTCAACTTCGGTAAGTCAAAAGAAATAAATAAATCTTGAATGAACAAATCAAAGAAAAAAAACAAGTTTGTAATAAAATAGAGGACTAAATTAGTCAGTTGAAAGGAGAACTAGAAAGAGGAAATCACCAGTCAAAGTTTGATAACAGTTCAAAAATTTTGAATGATATTCTTAATAGCCAAAGATCACCAAATGATAAAGAAGGACTAGGATATGATTCAATCTCTATTGCCTAGAAATCTGATAAAATGTCAATTAGCTATGCAGATGATCCTAGAAATTCGTTAAAAAGAGAAGATAATAAGATGGATATGGCACCATTAAAGATTGTTTTTAATAAACAAAAATCATCACCTCCTCCAAAAGGAAAAGGTAATACAATGATCAAAAGGACTCCCCCTAATAGATATTAGCATATCTTTCTTGAATATTTCTATTCATGCAACAACTTTGGACATAAAGCAATACATTGTAAAGCCTATAGTAACTACAAACCAAAAAATGTCCAAAGATATAAGAACAACAAGAATGATGTAGAAAAAAGAAATTTTAATTCATTCTCTCCTTTACAAGAGTACAATGTTGAATGCCATAAGTGAAACAACTATGGACATATAGCCAATGAATGTATATTACCAATGAAACCCTTGAAGACATACAACCCTAACAAATAGGATAAGAAGATATGGAAAGAAAGACATATAGAAGAAAAAGTAACAAAATGTAAAGTGGCCATGTTTGCAAAGAACAAAAATTTCCAATGGTATATTGACAGTGGTTGCTCAAAGCATATGACATGATATAAAAGAAAATTTATCACTATGATAAAGAAGGATAAAGGTAAAGTCACTATTGGAGATAAAGTATCTGCAAAAATACTAGGGAAAGACACAATTTATTTGGGAAACAAGAACAATAAAGCAGAAAATGTGTTGCTAGTAGAAAATTTAAAGCCTAATCTACTCAGTGTAAGTCAAATCTGTGATCAGGGACATATACTCATTTTTGACTCCCAAAAATGTGAAATACAAAAAGAAGGATTAGGAAAATTAGTTGATATTTCACCAAGAACCTCAAGCAATGTGTATATCTTAGATATTAAGGAAGAAGAAGAATGTCATATGAGTCAAGTAGATGAAAGATGGCTATGGAAAAGAAGGATGGGACACTTGATCTTTGAAAACCTGATCAAATCTAGTAAAAATGAAGTTGTAAAAGACTTGCCAAAAGTAACCAAGCCTTCATATCCTATTTGCAAGCATTTTCAATTAGGGAAGCAGACAAAAATCAGATTCAAGACAAAATAACATTCTAGATAAAAACCCTTGGAGATTGTTCACACTGACCTCTTTGGACCCTCTAGGAATATAAAAATACAAGGGGAACATTAATTCATGTTGATCATCGATGACTGCACGAGGATGACCTGGGTGAGATCGGAAGAGCCAATGTGTATATATTAGATATTAAGGAAGAAGAAGAATGTCATATGAGTCTAGTAGATGAAAGATGGCTATGGAAAAGAAGGATGGGACACTTGATCTTTGAAAACCTGATTAAATCTAGTAAAAAGGAAGTTGTAAAAGACTTGTCAAAAGTAATCAAGCCTTCATATCCTGTTTGCAAGCATTTTCAATTAGGGAAGCAGACAAAAATCAGATTCAAGACAAAATAACATTCTACATAAAAACCCTTGGAGATTGTTCACACTGACCTATTTGGACCCTCTAGGAATAGAAAAATACAAGGGGAAAATTAATTCATGTTGATCATCGATGACTACACGAGGATGACCTGGGTATATTTTCTCAAAGAAAAATCTGAGGCATTTGAAAAGTTTAAAGCATTCAAGGCTTATGTAGAGAATGAAATAAGTCTCAAAATTAAATGTTTAAGATCAAAAAATGGAGGAGAATTTACCTCTAAAGAATTCAATAAGTTTTTTGAAGATCATGGAATCAAGAGTCAAACTTATCTCCAAGAAATCCTCAATAGAATGAAGTTGTTGAAAGTAAAAACACAACTGTTCAAGGGGCTACAAGAACTATGTTGAATGAAGCCAAGCTTCTAGATGAATTTTGGAGAGAAGAATAAACTTAATGAAAATGAACAGATCATAAAGAGAAAAACCACATTATTATGCAAGGGGTATGCCCAAGTTGAAGGAATTGACTTTGAAGAAACTTTTGCTCCAGTGGCTAGACTAGAAGCCATCATAATGTTCCTAGCATTTGCATGTTTCAAAAACTTCAAAATTTATCAGATGGATGTCAATTCATCATTCTTGAAAGGAAATTTAGAACAGGAAGTCTATACTGAGTGACCAGAAGGATTCATATTGATAGAAAATCATGATTATGTGTGTAAACTAAATAAGCTTCTGTATGGTCTTAAACAAGCCCCTAGAGCATGGTTCTCAAGACTTGATCAATATCTACAAAAAAAAGGATATAAGAGAGGGACTACTGGAAACAACCTATATATCAAAATTGAGGATAAAGATATGATTTTTGTTGTGGTATATGTAGATGATATCATATTTTGAAGTAATCTTACTATACTAAGCAAAAGTTTTGCTACGAAAACGCAGAAAGAGTTTGAAATGTCTGTGCTAGGAGAAATGAATTTCTTCCTAGGTTTACAAGTCACTCCAATAGATAAAGGAATATTCATTTCCCAAACTAAATATATCAAAGAAATTCTAAAGAAATTCCAAAAGGAATACAATAAAACCATGCACACTCCCATGGTCACAGGATGCAAACTAAGCCTAGATGATGATTCACCAAGAGTAGACCAAACCATGTACATATCAATGGTGGGTATCCTGTTATATGCAACAACAATAAGACCAGATATCTTGTAGGTTGTAGGAGTAGTAGGTAGATTTCAAATTTCACCTAAATAAACTCACATGAAGGAAGTAAAAAGGATATTCAAATATCTTAAAGGAGCCTTGGATTTTGGTTTATGGTTTCCAAAAACAAAGGATTTTACATTGACTGCATATACTGATGTAGATTGGGCTGGTAGCGTAGATGAAAAGAAAAGTACTAGTGGAGGAGAATTCTACTTGGGAAAATGTCTTGTATCATAGTTAAGTAAGAAGTATACCTCCATATCACTATCCATAATAGAGGCACAATACATTGTTGTTCCATCCTGCTGCTCTCTAGTGATCTAGATGAAACAAACCCTAGAAGACATACACATTAGATATGATCATCCAATTACTATCGACTGTGATAATACTAGTGCCATAAATGTCTCCAAGAATCCTGTTATGCATTCTAAAAACAAACATATTCCAATTAAATACCATTTTCTGAGAGATCAGGTTTCTCAAAAGGTAGTCAAAGTGGGGTATGTTGATACTAAAGACAAAATTGCAGACATGTTCACAAAACCTCTAACAAGAAGTACCTTTGAAAATATTCGACGAAAATTGGGAGTAATTACCATACCTCATTAAAAACTACAAAATCAGAAGAAGGAGCACATGGACAGGGGGAGCATGACCTCAGGGGAAGCAAAGAAATATCCCTTTTGTCATTGTTGTCAAAGGGGGAGGATAAGTAGTAAAACTCAAAATACCTATTGAAACAAGGTTTTATTGAGTTGCCACCAATGCCAAAAGGGGAGATTGTTGGAAAATTAATTGTCATGTTGATGTCAACCATGGAAAAAGAGTGCAATAGAAAAAACAAAAGAACAACAAGAAAATATTAGAAGGAAGAGCGTGTTGCAAAATCTCTATTGGATTGAATTCCCAACATAAAAACTATAGAAACCCATCAGAACTATGATGAAACTTTTTTACAGTCGATAGATATATCAACCATCGATTGTTGAACAAAGCTAGAGAACAATGATCATGGTTCATTAGAATATAAGTGTAAATCTAAAGGAGTCAAGGAATACCTTGACCATTAGATCATGAGACAATCTAATCGTAGTCGTTGATTGTGGTTATTTGGTGTTGACTCTAAGAATAGGGTAAGCCACAATTTCCCAGAGTCCTGGAGTGACAAAGCCCTGAAATCCCACCAACCATCGGATCAAAGAGGAAATCGGGTGAATTCTTGACCACCTGATTGAGTATAATAGAAGGACAGGGTGAGCCAAAAATTCTTGGAGTGGCAGAGTGTCGAAGCCTGAAATCCTACCAACCATTGAATCAAGGAGGAACTTCGGGTGAATTCTCGACCATCCAATTGATTATAGTGGAAGGAAAGGGTAAGACAAAAATTCTCGAAGTCACAGAGTGTCAAAATCCATGAAATCCCACCAACCGTTAGATCCAACGAATAATTTAGGAATAATGCAAGCCATTAGATTAAGAAGTGGAAGGATAGCTTAAGCATTTCAGCAGGTATAACTCTGGGGGAGTTGAATGAGTTTAGAGTTGTAATATCCCAGAGTCCCAGAGTACCAAAGTTCTGAAATAAATAAGGACCATCCATCTCAACACTTGATTAAGTTATAGTCGTTGGATTAATCCAGTTGAAGGATGGCGTAAGGGGGAGATGTCAATTGATAATAAGAAGTCAACATTACTTTATGACCACTTCAATAGGTCAAAGTTTGAGAGAGTTGGAATATTGTAAAGGGATAATATCCCAAAGGGTGAAGTCTAGAGGACTTGGTTCCAGCCCCCGGTCATAGGTTATTATCACATGGGCAATGAAGAGCTAGGAGATAGCATGTAAGGAACATGGAGATTAAGTGCCATATTTTAATAGTTTAGTCACAGTGTTGGGTTAAATGGAGTAAGCACATGGAGAATAGTTTCTTAAGAGGATAATCACCAAGGTCATAGCTATTGATCATGTGGATATGTGACTAAATCTTTGTTGTTCATTTGCCAAGTTTAAAAGGCAGTCACAACAATAAATATAGGTAATTTTCCTTCAAATAACTACCCGTACCATCCACCTCACACATTTTTTGGGGTAACTACCTGCACAATAACTAATTGGTCATGTTATACACAAAACCCATGTCATAGAATTTTAAAATCCATTTCCATCACTTGAGAATATTTGTACGAAAATCATTGTCTAATTTGGTGTTCGAAAATCAATTAGTAAACATAAAAGTCACCATTTGTGTTAATTAAATGAAAATGTCCAATTGTTCATTATTAAAATACACAATGGTTCAATTTCATACCTTTTGGAATACTATATAAACATAAAAGTATGTTGAAAGAAAGGCGTATTTGTGGTCTACATTAGAAGATCAAAAGCAAGTGCAGAGTCAAAGGAAGAAGGACAAAGATACTTATGAAGTAAGGGTGGAAGGGAGGAGCAATGAAGGATTAGTATCCTTTTCTAATTAAAGTTTAAATATAGGGAGTTAGTGCTTCCTAGGGTTGGAGTCCTGAAAAAAAGGAGTTGGTGCTTCCTAGGGTTGATGCCCTAAAACAAGGGAGTTGGTGCTTCCTAGGGTTGGAGCCCTAAAACAAGGGAGTTGGTGCTTCCTAGGGTTGGTGCCCTATAACAAGGATATTGGTGTCTCTTAGAGTTGGTTCTCTAAATAAATATTTTATTAAAAACTTGTAATTTGTATTTTAATTTTATATCTATTGATGTTATTTACTGAAGTTTCTTGCTGATCAATAAAGTTAATAAACAATTATTTAAGAATTGGTTAAATGTTATCAATACCAATTCACCCCTCCTCTCAGTATTGAACTACATTCCAACATCTACAACTCAATATGGGGGATATGTTGTGGCATTAGAATTAGATAATAACATTATATTAAAAAAATACATAAAGTTGGTTCAATTATTATTAATAATAATTATAATTGTAACAATAAAGTGGGCTTAATTAAACAAAACACCAATTACATGCACCCTGTAAAACTTGACATGGGATGAAATAATAATAAAAAATTAGACCTCAAGAAATTGTATCCCTCTCAGTGCTTGATAATTCGGGGTTTAATATGGATCTACATTGGTTATGTTGTTACAACCATGGTTGAGGTGAGTGTGAGATAATATAGAGATGAAGATTATGTTGAAAACGAGGTTTTCTTTCGAGTAAGATTTTCACTATAATATATATGTTCATGGTTGTGATTATTTGTTACTATAATTATTGTTATTATAAGATTTTATCTTGCACTTATCAAATAGCCATAATTCTAGATTGCATTACTACATGTTTTATTTAGTATGACAAATGAGAAATGTCCGAGAACTTTGATTAATTATGCATTTTCCTTGATTATTTTGGTTTGTATTCTTATTCCTTTGAGAAGTGAATGAGTACTCATAACAATATAAATTCCATGTGGTCACCTTTGATGGAATTAAACTTTATCGCATGTGTGTAGAGGTTGATTTAGTCAATTTTTATCCCCTTTTGTGCAACCAAAGCATGTGATTTCTATGAATGAATGTATGATAAGTAGGAATGGAAAAGGTTATAAAAGGCCTCTTCACATGGGGTTAAGGATATATTTTTGGAAAATGTAGCAAAGTTATGGTAGTGTGATTATTTTCTTGACATTTAAAAGTTTGACCAATTTGCACCTTTGAGTATTCTTGCCAAAATGTTATTTTGTGAAAGATTGAATAAAGGAAAATACTGAATACTATTTGATAACAAAGTTTATTCCAATAGAGCACTAACACCTTTATTAACCACTCACACAACCATATTAGAGATCAAAAGATTGATGTTTTTACATGGTAAAACCCCTGGGGAAACATCCATGGCTCCAACCAATGTGGTCGCTTGAGGAAATTTATTCATGAAAAATAAAAATATTACAAGAGATTTTCTCACAATCAATCATTGACAAATGACCCTCCATTCTCTTTAAATATATATCATGGACCAATCGAGTGTTAAACCACAGATCATTGTACATGTTAAGATTGAGGAGAATATGATCCGCTAGATCACTCTATGTCTAGAACATATCGTGATAGTTGGATTACATAATTACAAATGCAGACTAATTTAACACATTAAGAAACACACTTTAACCTAATGAAACATTAGGCCAAGTTGATCTTAACTAACTCTTAAGTGTCTAAATATCCTAACATCCCCCCTTAAGAATAAATTTGGATAGGATTGAAGGATTTAAAAAGGAGACACAATAGGATACATAATGAAGCATTAGATCCTATCCCCCCTTAATGACAACTTCCTGAACTCCTAACATAGATCAAAGTTTGGAAAACTTTGCATTTGTAAGAGACTTTGTGAAAATGTCTGCATCTTGATCTTCTGTAGGGAAAAAGAGCACTTCAATAACTCATTCATGAATGAACTTTATGATGAAGTGCTTGCTTAGATCAATATGTTTGTTGTGTTAATGTTGAATTGGATCTAATGCTTGGCACCCTGATTGTCACACCAAAGGGTGGTCAGATGTTGCTACTAGAATCCAAACTTTGAAAGGATCTCTCAAAGCCATAAGGACTATTAAATTACATTAAATATTTCTTGGTACTATGCTTCTGCTAAATAAAGAACAATAGCATGTTGTTTCTTACAATCCCAAATGACAGGTCTAGAACCAAGGATGAAAACATAACCTATAGTAGAATTTGGATCATCAAGGTCACCGATCCAATCTGAATCGATGAAACCAACCAACAAAGGAATCCCCCTTGAACTATAATGTATCCCAATCTGAACTATACCCCAAACATACCAAAGTATCATTTTAGTTGATTTCCAATGGCTTTCATGCGGTGTTTGTACCAAAGTATCATTTTAGTTGATTTCCAATGGCTTTCATGCGGTGTTTGCATATAATGGGCAACAAGACCAACAACAAAGGAAATATCAAGACATGTATGAGTCAAATATAAGAGACTACAAACTAACTGATGGTACAAAGTGGCATCGACTTCAGGACTAGTACACGTGGCAACAAGTTTGAATCTAGACTGAAAGGTAGAAGGGAATAGTTTAGAACCATCCATGTGAAAGTGGTGAACATGAACCTACACCAACACCACTTCTTCCCAAATGGGTAGATCATCAAGGTCACCGATTCAATCTGAATCAGTGAAACCAACCAATAAAGGAATCCCCCTTGAACTATAATGTATTTGAAACTGAACTATACACCGAACATACTGAAGTATCATTTTAGTTGATTTCCAATGGATTTCATGGGGTGTTTTCATATAATGGGAAACAATACCAACAACAAAGGAAATATCAGAACATGTATGAGTCAAATATAAGAGGCTAC